>FLMG01002090.1:33371-67426 GCA_900088475.1 Hyphochytrium catenoides | reverse complement strand
AATGTTAGGAATAGGTTCTGCGAAGAGAGAGAAGAAGAGGAGGACACAGAGGATGGGCCAACTGCTGGAGAGAAGAAAAGGAAAAAAAAGCTGCAGAGCTTGCTGGATGTGAACTTTCTAAAGTTCACTCAGGGAGCTCCCCTGCCAGTCAAGGTGAGAGAGAGAGAGAGGGAGAGAGACAGAGAAAGAGATCGCGTTTTGCCACAGCTCTCTTCGTCCTTCTTCTCTCAGTGACCTTTCTTTCTTCTCTCTCTTTCTCGCACCTCCTTGAAAAGACCGCTTTTTGCAGCTCGCAGCTCATATCGCATACTTCTCTTTTTTCCACGATCGATCTCACTGTTCACGCACTTCTATCGATGAGATCCACTCTCACCTTCTCTCTTCATGCTCTCTTGGCCTCCACGACGCTCGTTGATCATTCTAGGAGTATCCAAGCACTCTCTTCCAAGCTGCCATCGAGAACGACGCTCTCTTTCTCTCTATTATCAACGTTGTTGACTATTCCATTCTCCTTGGAATAAATGAGAGAGAGAGAGTCCTAGCCGTGGGCATCATCGATTATATGAGACAGTATGACCTGTCAAAGAGAGTGGAAAGCCTTGGAAAGAGCGTTGGGATGATTGCAGGACAAGCCGAGCCAACGATTGTCCAGCCAGATCTCTATTCCAATAGGTTCAGACAGGCCATGGAGAGATATTTCATGGCAGTGCCCAGTAAGCTCTCTTTCGAGCCCTCTCTCTCTGGAAAGAGAAAAAGAGAGGCTACTGTCTCTCCTTTCCCTTCAGCGCCTACCACTCCTGTCGCTAATTGAGACGGCGTCATGCGCCCCTGGCAGTACTGTTACTATCTATCACTAGCCTTCTTTATTACTCTCTTCTCGTGGTCTCGCTCTTCCCGCTAAATCTTGGGTCTGTCCATTGCTCTTCTGTCTCTCGCTCTCTCTCTCTCGCTCTCTCTCTCTCTTCTCTTGCGCCACGATCCCTCATGGCATCTGTCTCTCTCGTAAGCAGCCTTCTACTATTATAAAGACCAATGAATGTTGAAGAGACATGTTTCCACTCACAGTTCTCTCTCCTGCCTCGTCCATAGAGCTCGTAAGCTTCGCTAAGGATTTCCCCATAGAGAGGGAGCGAGAGAGAGAATGTGAGAGAGAGCGAGAGAGAGGCCTCTATGAAGTCAGCCTTCGGGGAGAAGAACGTCTCTCCGCGTTAGAAGAGGGATTAGGCGGTTGAACGCCTACGTTGCCTGATGCCTCTCTCATCACTCGAGCAAGAGCCTTTTTGAGATCATCTGGCCCTCCTGCTCTTTCTTGTGAAGAGGATCTGCGACCAGGATCCTCTCTCTTCACCAGCTTGCTAGGTCTCTGGTCGTTCCCTATCTCTCGTGCTTCTCCCCTTTCTTCTCCTCTCTTCAGGCGCTCCGCAGAGCCTCTCCGTGAGTGCGCAGCATGAACTTCTTCCGCTAGATCTCTCTCTCTCCTTATCTCCGACGTGGTTTTTCCTTCTCTGTCGTCCGTTTCGTCTCTGTCTACCGTTGCCGCAGAAGGGCGAAGTAGAGAAAAGGAAGGAAGAGAAGTGGTTGGAGGCTGCAGCTGATCGAGCTGGGAACAGGGAGAGCCAGGGATATAAACGGTGTCTTGTTGTTGGCTTTGTCCACCGTCCGGGTGGACAGATCGCGGAGAGAGAGGCCGGTCATAAAGAGAGAGAAAGCTCCAGATCTGCAAGGCAGAGAGCGTAAGTAGAGAAGAGAGAGATGGAACGAGATGAAGAAAAGCGACAAAAAATAGGGAGAAGAAGGAGGAGAAGAGCGCGTCCTAGTGAGGAACAAAGGGACATCTTCCTGACCCTGAAAGGATGAGAGCATGAGAGAGTGCACAACAGAAAGACGAGACAGAGAGGGCAGGGCTACGGACAAGGTTGTGCACACTTAGAGGAGAGACAAATGAGGTGACAAAAGGAGGAAATGGCAAAGACGAAGAAGGAGACCTTGACTGTTGACTTACCGCCGCGAGCAGGATAACAATAAGAAAGATTAGGGAGGTTGACATCACGATCGAAATCCAGGAAAGGGACGAGACGCCGGTCTTGAAGAAGAGGAAGTGGTTGACAGAGAGGAAGCAGAGAAAGCAGGAGAGAGTCTCAAGAAGATTATGCATCCGTTCTGAGCGCCGTATGAGGACCAATAGACACGATCACGGCGGATGAAGGACGGATGAAGGACAGAGGGAGCACCGTACAATGGACGCGGACAGGATAACGCATTAGACGATGTTTTTGGCCTTTGTGCATGTTTCTCTTTTTCTCTCTATCTTTTATCCTCTTTCCTCTCCTCAATCTCTCCTGTCTCCGTTCTGTCTCTTTTCTATCTTTCACTCGATGGCCATTGCTACCGTATAAAATATCACAAGGCCACTCTAGTATCTCTAAGTAGACAATGCTCTCTCTCTCTTCTCTCTCTTCTCCCTCTCTTTCTCTCTTTCTAGTTTCTCTCCGTTTACTCACCCTTGTACGGCTGTGCTGCTATCTGGAGGAAAACGGAGAAGAGCCACAGTCCCCAAAGAACCAGTATCTTCCGCTCCACCTGCCAGAGACAGTCGAGAGCGTAGCCCATGATTGCCTGTTGGCCCACCTTCCATCCAACCCACCCTTCCATGCCGGGGCGGTAGTCGTGCGTCAGAGGCGCCAGGAGAGCTCGCCAAACTAAGCGAGAGGAGAGAAAGTAAATTCTGAGAAAGAGAGGAGATTAACGTAGAGAGAGAGAGGGGAAGGGGTGTGGGGCCTTGAGAGACTTTCAGACTAAAAAGAGAAAGTCAAACAAGCGCAAGAAAAACGTCGAGTCATAGTATGGCTTACAAAAGGGAACAGGGAAGAGAAAGAGAGAGAGAGAAAGGGAGAACAGCCAGAAGGAAGAGAGGGACACGGAGAGGACCCTATCCGTCGCCGGAAGTCCAAAGAAGGCAGGAGTTGGAAAAGGGGAAACAAGACCCTGACTTCCTACCCTTCCGCCTCCTCGTCCAAGGGTCTGAACCTGGGAACTCGCTCATCTCTTTCTGGATCTTCTCTTTCCCGGTTCTGGTGGCTTCTTTCTCTCTTTGCTTCGTTCTTTTTTTCTCCTCCTTTTCAGAGAGCGTTCTAATTGCATAAAGCGCAAGCGACAGGAGAAGAAGAAAGAAGCACAGAAGGACCCAGACCGTGTAGCCTAAGCCTAACGCGAGAGGATAGTCGCTGCAGTCCAGACTTGCATCTGCCAAGAGAACCTTCAGGAGAGAGCAGTAAAGACGTGGGAGACAGATATGAGAACAAGAGACAGCAGTCGTTTGTTAATCTGTCAGTGATGAGGAAGACAGAGAAAGAGAACGAGAGAGAGAAAAGAGTGAGAGGGAGAGATAGAAAGACGAAACTTTTGAAGAGACTTGTGACAAAACAGAAAGTGAGGGTTTGCCAGAGTTCAGTTAAAGGAGAGGATCACACAATGACTAGATCCCTTGAGACATGCCAACATTGAACGGCGATGATTGATGGAAGGAGTGATGGAAGGAGAGATGGGAAGAAGGAGAGGAGACGCTAAGAAATGTTAAGAGAAAGGGAAGAGAGAGGAGAACGAGAGAACGAGAGAGACCTCCAGATGCTAACGTCGAACGGCAGACTAAGCTCAGATATCATTATGGACACGCAGAACACATTGAACTTGCCCCTACCTTCTCTTTCCCTATCTTTATGCAGGTTGACAGCTGAGAGGCCATGCGGAACGCGGGGAGGAAGAGAAGGTAGAAAAGCACATAGATATGGATCTGGGCCGTCTGTCATTTTGATCAGCCAAAGGAGGGAGAGTCAGCACGGAGGACAAGAGTGATTAGAGACCCGGAAACGGAGAAGAGAGGAAAGCTTGATCGTAAGGGGAAACGGAAGGTAGGAGAAGGCTCATAGAGGAAGGAAAGGACATGAGAAGCAAAAAATGGTTAGGGGAGGAGATGAGGCGGATGACAGCGAAAGAGAGACAGATAATGTGGTGGTCATCTTTCGCTTTTACATCTCCTTGCCATTCCTCCACTTCTTCTTCTCCCTTTCTTTTCCTCCCCTCTCTTTCTCTTTGTCTCTCTCTTTCTCTGTGTGTGTCGGTATGTCTTCGTCTGCCGTTCTCCATCTGCCGCGAGTCTGTGCCTTGGTGGTTGCGCTTACCTTGAGGAGAAGTTTGTCTCTAACTCTGCCCTCCAGAGGCACTGATAGCAAGCTGCAAGAGAGGGCATCAGCGGATCTCTTTGTGGGAAGACAGAGTCGATGTGGACAGTGCCAGAGTATACAGATAATAGCAGGAAGAATGTAAAGGAGACCATGAGGCGGAGACCATGGCTTGAAAAAAGAGTAACGCGGAAAGAAAGAGGGACGAGAGAGAGAGGAGAGAGAATGAAGAAATGATGCAAGGAATGACAAGAAGAAAGAGTCATTGTCCGCTTACAGTGCGATCAATGTGTTCTTCCGCTCACTGTGTGGCGTCCTCCGCCAGCGTTGTACCTTTCTTCCTTCTTTCACGGCGTACAGTCCGCAGGTGAAGAGGATGACGAGAAGGAAATACAGAACGCAAAGAGAGCGCAGGCCCAGATGAACCACAAGCGTGCCATACCCAAAGGGGCTGCAACCCTAACGAGGAAAGTAAGAGGGAGCGAGAGAAGTTGATAGGGCTCAGCTAAATAAAAAAGAGGGAAGTGAGAAGAACTCTAGGGAAGTAAGAGGATCTCTTCCTCATGTTGGATGTCGGTAGAGCGCGACTATTTCAATTCAATAGACAGAAAGAGACGAGCGTCTACGATGGCTTACCAAAGCAGAGAGAGAAAGCAGTTTCATGCGATACCACGAAGTAGCGAGCAGCAGGAGAGAAAGAAGAGAAAGAATGGGAGAGAAAGAAAGAGAAGGAAGGAAAGAGTGAGAAGGAGAGAGAGACAGAGAGAGAAGGAGAGAGAGACAGAGAGAGAAGGAGAGAGAATGAATGGGAGAGAAAGAGAGAGAAGGAAAGAGAGAGAGAGGAAGAGAGAGAAGGCGAAAGAGACAGAGAGAGCAGAGAGAGAAAGAGAGAGGGGGAGAGACAAAGAGAGAGAGAAAGGGAGAGAGTAAAGAGAGACGGAAACAGACAGAGAGAGAGAGAGAATCCGACAACGAGAAAGACGAAACTGGAAGAAGTACCTTATCCTTGATCACGATCTGAGGCAAATCTAGCATTATGAGGCGAAGGAATCGTAGCGCTCCTTCCTCGGAAGCAGAAGGTACCGCAGAGCTGAAGCTCAGTTGGACTGATAGAAACCATCCAAGATCCCAGAAGAAAAGAAGAGAGTGAGTGAGAGAGTCGAACTTAGGACTAACGACCTTCGTTCTCCAGCGCCCTGCCATAACTCCGTCCAGCGTTTTTCCTATTATTCTACTCTCATTGCCGTCTCACTGTCTAACTTCTCCTATACTATCTACACCTTCTCTTTCCGTCTCTACTTCCTGTCTCTCATTCTCTGTTGCTCCACGTCTTGCCGTTCTTCCATTATTCACTGGCAAATTGCTCTCTTCGATCTAACGACGCCTTAGTAGCCTCATGAACCGAAGAATGGGCGCTTACCTTGCAAGAAGAAGAGAAGGATAGAGACCTTGGCATTATCGCGGATGCGGTCCTTCCGTAGCTGGAAAGTGAAGACGTAGAAAGAGAGAAAGAGGCCTCCAACGACAAAGGCCACAAAGATGTAAGGGCGACCCACATCAGAGCAAACTGGTCACATAAGAGGAGAGAAGAGAAGACATCGATAATGTCAGTACTCAGAGAAGAAGTGTACAAGCCAAGCAAAAGAAACAACTGAGGGTGAGGGAATGTAACAACTTTCTAACAGCTTGGAAGAATGTTCGCACTACTTCTGGCGTTGAAGAAGAGAGCTGAATCTCTACACATCACTCCTCCGAAGCAACATGACGAGAAGCCCTAGTTAGCTCCTCTCAGTCCCTCTCGCTTGGGTTCCCTCAACTCACGCCCTGAACGAGCTGTCCTTCTCTTCACTGTTTGTTCTCGTCTTATCATCCCTCACCTTCGTGCTCTTGGCATTCCACGCCCATCTTCCTATACCCATGGAGCTCATCACAAGCCATACAAAGAGGAGAGCTTTCCAACGTCCCTTTGATGCAGCCGCTGGCAGTGTATCCAAGCAGGAGGTCGTCTGCGTCGGAAGCCTGGCCTGAAGAAGAATAGCGACGATAGGGAGTGAAGAGAAGGAAGGAGGTTCGAAAAGAGTCAAAATCAAGAGGACCAAGAAGAGTGCAACAAGAGAGATGGCAGGTAACCTCAAGAACAAAGACTTCCAGCCAGTGATGACACACCACAGAGCACAGATGATAGGAAGAGGTCGCTATCTTCTAGGTCATAGCTGTAAGCGATGTAGTAGGCAGACGGCGCTGGGCAAGATACGCCGAGAGGAGAGTGAAAAGCTTCTAGAGCATCGCCTTCCTCACTTACCCGTGCACCAGTTGGGGTGACATTGGTAGACATGGCGGCTCAAAATCTCCTCATAATAGTCCTGAGAAGGAGGAAACTGAAGCAGGAGACATCAGGAGAAAGAAGATGCTTAGCAAGCCAAAGAAGCGGGCAAGATGGACCGCGCGCTAAGAAGCTGCGGCAAAATCGCTCTCATTTTAGAGAGAAAAGGGATCTAGACGTTGAACGAGGGGACTGGCTGCCACTGAGCGGAGAGATTTATTAGACATCTTTGCTGGTAAGTGGGAAGATGGACAGGGGCTAGCTCAGAGACTCCTCTTTCCATAGCTTGTTTAGCGCGAGAAGGAGGAAGCCAAACAGTAATGAAGGAACCTACCGAGCTGTTGGAGGATTGGCCGTCACCTAACTCCTCCTTCAGGCTCTGCCTGTCAATCCAGAAGCCCACAGCCGGGCGAAGAGTCTCTCCTCCCATACATTGGACCCTCCTCGAGAGCACATTGTTCACACAGACAATGCAGTTACGGCCATCAACGCCGAACGTATCTGAGGAGAGGAAGGCGCCGTCAGCTTCCACTTTTAGCTGTTATGATATGCCACCGATAGAGCTTGCATTCTCCGGGCAGAGCTATCTTTCTCCATCTATTATCTTACATTTGGGGCATATCTCGCACGAGATCTCTCCTCCTCCTCCTTCTCTCTCCGCTGGCCTTTGTCCTGCCGTGCATAGAGGTTTCTTGCAGTCGTATGCGTTGTAAAGGGTCTGGAAGTAGTCAGTGCCACAAAGGAAGCTAGAACTCTTACAACTGTGCTCACAGCAGTCTCCGCCATCCCACTGAATGCCGAGGAGGTAAGTGCAGAGAAAAGTAAGTACCATAGGAGAGGACATTGCCAAACCGGGACCCGTAGCAACTGGACCCCTCCTCCCTTTCTTTCTGTGTCCGTACCTGACATTCTTTCTTATTATTCTCCTCATCGCACCAGCCATCGCCAATCCAATCTTTCCTGCAAGATGTCGTCCCAGTTGCCGAAGGGAGCACTGACGCGGAAGAGGCAACCGTCGGAGAGGCAGAAGAAGTATGAGGAGAGGAGAGAGAAGCAGCAAGCCCTATAGAGGCGCATGTCCTCTCATACTGACAGGCAAGTTCCTGAATGGAGTCCGACTGCAGCATGAAGGCCGGCCCTGTGAAGATTGAATCGTCAACCAGCCTTTGCCCTGTCATTGCATACAAATGCGCCAGAATGACAGAGCTGTACGCCTGCAGGCCCTGCTGCTGATCAATGGAGAAAAATAGCTCTTTCTCCTGAAGAGAGCTACGCAATTTAGGCATGTTGTCGAAAGTCCCCACTTTGTATTGGGAGAATGTGCCCCAGACCGAGAGGGAATGCAGGACAGAGAGAGACACAGCGCCGGATGTGGCCAATATTGACTCTACGGATACATTCGTCGAGGAGTTGTCAGAGGAGAGAGAGGACTGAGAAGAAAGAAAGGAGAGAAGATTCTGCTGAACAATGTTCCCGTCATAACTCGAAGATAATCTATGGACTGTCCTTCCTAGGCCCCGTTCGAAGCCATCACAGCGCTCCTGCTGATTCACTTGGTCAGGAAAAAGGAGGCAAAGAGCATCTCCTTTCGTTATATTCTTCATCATCCTGCCTGCCTGTAAGCCCGCATAGGTTTCGACCTGGCCTATATAATGTATGGGCTTGATGCCCATCGCGGACTCTAGCTTGTCTCCAGCATTGACTGTGAAGAATGGAATTCCTGAGCGGGAAAGAGCCTGAAGGGAAGCATTTAGTGCTGTGAAAGAGGGGATAGACAGTATGACAGCAGATGCATTTTCTTCTATAAAGCGCTGGAGATGGGGACCCATCAGCTCCAGCTCAGCATTGTGTCCTACGCCGTAGATATACCGAAACGAGTCCGTAGAGGCCGAGGTACAAGAAGCACCATTGTTCGAGAGAGAAGGAAACGTGGAAGATGAGAGAGAAGAAGATAAACTGGATGGAGAGAGGGAGAGGGATGTGCAGTCTGTGAAAGGGAGACCGATATCCTCCACGGCGGTGAGTGTAGCATTCTTATAACTGGCCCAGAAAGAATCTGCACCGTTGCCATGAGTCAAGAAACGATAACGTACGCTCTCCTTGGTCCACTTGCCTGCCATCTCTCCGCCCTTTCCCTGTCTCTGACCGCTGCCCTTCTCATCACTTTCCGCCTCTGTTCCAGGATACGAGGGACGAGGTCCGGCGTGCAGTGTACTATTGATATTCCGTGGCTTCATGCCAGTGGTGTGATAATACGTCATAAGAAAGAGAGAGAGGAACCCCTGAAGGTACGGCTGGTCTGTATAGAGGACGTCCAAGAGCCCCTCCCGTAACAAAAGTTCCCCATTCCTTGTATGGCCAACACTGCCCACGCAGGAAGAAGATTTTGGAGGCGTAGATAACGAAGAGGAGGGGGAGGAGGAAGGAGAGAACAGGGTACTCCCTTGCCCCCGAAAAGCTCTGAGAACCTCTGTCCAGCTCTGGAGGTTCAGGGATTGAAGACTCTGGATGAAAACTCCAGATGCACCGGGGAGGCCAGCTTCCAGCTTCCTCTTCATCTCATCTACAGAGAGTCCATCCAGGACGACGACTTTTGGGCTCTCCTCTGGCCCCGAAGCGGCAATAGCATCCATAAAGCCTTGACAGCGCATACGGGACGCGGAATGAGTAGAGTCTTGAAAACAAATGGTCTTCGAGGAGCACTTCTTATGAACAAATGACTCTCCCAACAGTCGACCAGCTTCATAGTCGTCCATTCCGATGTGTAGGGCCCTCGAATGAGACATGTCCGAGGGCACGCCACCCAAGGTAAAGACGCGATAACCTCTCTCTCTCAGAGCTGCTACCCTATCATCAACGCCTGCGATATAGTAGACCAAGAGAGAATCTGTTTTTCCTTCATCTTCTCTTCCCTCTTGGCCTTGTAGAAAGGTATGGAGAAGTCCCGTCATTGCTATCGTCTGGTTGCTAAAATAGAGATCGACAAAGTCAGTGGCGGACGGATAGTGCAGCTGTGAGCGCACTTTGGAGCGTTTTGTGGCCTCTAAGAAGCCAGTCCGCAAGGCATAGAGAGCATCCTGAGAGGGCGCGAATGGGTCGATGGGCAGGAAGAGGTGAATCGTGATGGCAGTGCGATCTTTACAATCACATTCATCGGCAATAGGTAAAGGGGCTGAGGGTGAAGGGGAAGAGGCGGCACGCGCACTTATAACAAGGAGCATCAAAAAGGTAAAGAAGGAAAGGAAAGGACCAGAGCTTCTTCGCTCCCTGCCCATATTGCTCTTTGACCCTGCCGCTTGGGCGCAGAAGATCGTCTAAAAAATAGTTCCGGAGAAGGAAGCGACGATCATAATAACGGCAAGATACGTTATAGATGATGCGGTTGATAACGCAAGGGCCGTGGCTCTTCTGGTCATGAGGAGGGAATGACAGGACGATTGATTGCTAGATGGAAACATGGGGGAAGCCTTGCTGAAGGGCTGCTAGTTCAGCTCCAAGTAACAAAGACGACTAGCGTGTGAGAGGAGCGTTCCGCTATGATGGTAGCAGGATCATCCCAGGTTCTTAGGTCCTAGTTGTCGCCCAGCAATGAGCAAGATGCAGGATCTCGCCATCTATGGGTGTCCTCATACTTCTTACAGCTCTCCTTTCCCAGCCATTGCAGCAGTAGAATCAATCACGGTAGGTGATGGCCCGGTATATAATCTTGGTAAAGGAGGGCGACGGAAGCCTGAGAGCCTAGAGAGAGAAGCAACGGGTTTTCGCGGCTGACTCTCTTACCTCATGGCTTCTCGGTGCCCACCGTTATCTTTTCCCATTCTTCCCTCTGTCTTCGTTCTGCCACCTTGATCGAAGATGATCCTGAGCCTCCCACAGTGTCTGTGCAGTGCCTCACACCCTTCTAACTGTCCTCCCTTCTCTTCCTGGTTCCTCCTGCTTCTCAGCTAGGAGGCTCCGTGCTCTATTCCCTTCTTTCTTGTCTGTTCCTGCTCTCTTCTCTTCTCTCTTATTGCTCTCTCTCTCTCTCTCTCTTTCTCTCTCTCTCTCTTTTCCTCTTCTTGCTCGTCCTCTTTCTCTCCCCTTCCTCGTCACACCTGCGAAAGTTAGATCCACTGAGCGCGGAGCGGGTCAGTATCTGCAATCCAATATAGTCAAATTGTTAAGAACCGCAAGAAAAACACTCTTATTCCCAATCTGGCTTTCCGTGCCACCTTACTCATAACGTCCGTTACACCAAGGATTTATGTGTGCCTCTTCCACAGGCCTGATAGGGACCCTCATTCGGCAGTCAAATACCAAATAGGAACGAATTATTCGTACTGTAGCTAGAATCAGAACTCTGCAACTCTATCAATGTATGAAACGGTAGTTGTGCTCTGCTCTACACAGGGACTGTGGGCTTATTGTTTATTATGAGGAGTTTATCATCAACGATCGCACGCGATCTTGATAATTGATGATCGATGATGGCACAAGCCACCACTGCCATCGTGGTTGTTTAGCGTAGACCGCTAGCTAGCTGCCGCTCCACCACAGACAGGTTCGAAGCGCTAGGAAAGCTCGATGGACTCCAACGTTGTTCTATTTTATAAAAAGAAGAGATCAGTACACAGCCCGCCTCATTATCATCCTTCTACTAGAGATCAAACCACTCCTTTCAAACATCATTATCATCGTTACCCTTGAAGTTTTATAGTTTAGACCAACAACTCCTAATAAGAAAGTCCAGGCTTCGTTTAACTCCTCTGCTATCCTTGACTAGGTTCTCTTTCTGCAGGGATTTTTTGTTGCCACTGCCGAGTTACGCGATAGCAGATGACCTAGCCTCCTCTTCTTCTAAGAAGTGCTAGAAGACTGGTGGATGATGTGACAGCTGACTTTTTTCCTCTTCCTCTGACGACCCTCCGTCGCAGACACATCGACTCCTTTACCACTTCTTTGCAACCGTCAAGAATTACTCTTGCCCCTCAATGGCTTCATAAACACTCCCAGTCGTCTGTGGGTCTTTTGCCCCAGAAGATGGATCATAAGGAGCTTGTTATCCAAAACCCACCGCGTCCTCATCTTCTCACTAGCTGCCCAAAAAAACATTCCGCAAGGTCTCAATGGGGGCGACCTAAGCAAACCTAAGCAACGAGGATTCGAGCAGGAGGGCAAGCCTCAGAAGAAGCTAGTCAATGGGCTGTCCTCAGTAGGATATGCCGCAGAAACAGCCTTAGTCTTCCTCCCTTCCATCACACAGGTAATGTAATAAACAGGCAATGAGCCAGCCCGCTGCTGCCAGACTATAATCTGGAGGGAAGGCTTGTGGACGCGATCAAAAACAGGTGTTCATACCGTCAAAGTTCGCAATACTTCAGGCAATGCAACGTTGCTTCCAGTCCAAAAAACGAGTTCCTGGATGCCGGCTTACCGCCACCAATCACATCATTGACAACCTACATGAGTTGCGCAGTAGGATGTGATCCACTGAACACTTGTGTGTACAGCGTTAAATGGCACTGTGGTGACTTGTGTTGCTACTAAGAAAACGTGGGGACCTTATCAACAAAAAACCGCTTGGCCCAAGATATATCTATTCGAAGAGAGAACCTTCCCTATGAACTACACCGCCGCCAGGTAGTATAAGCCCATCTGCCTCATGCTGCTTCGGAGGAAAGTTCTTGATAGACTTAATTATCAGAAGATGATGAAGCTGCATCACCAACAAAGTTGTCGAGAAATAACAACTCCAATATTATATGGATCGTCCTTGTGAGCCGTCCTTTCTGCTGAGCAACCCAAAGCAAAGCACGTACAGCAGAGGTCTGCGTTCAGCAGCTGACAGGACGGAGACTCTGATTCCCCTTCTACAATGTTGATGCTCTCATTGAACTTTCCATTTTTTTTTGCTATGCTACTACTGGAACGCCTAGGTAAGCTCGCCTGTCAATCTAACCCTTTTGTTGTCTTCTGGATAGTGTACTGGGAGCCATCCACACATAAGGATGGAGAGAGAGAACCCCAAGCTGTGACTGACCCGAAGTGAAGGTGGATGATGCTTTTGGTCGGGTGACGCTTACATCATTACCGAGGAGGAGGATAGAAGAAGTGGCTCCGCTAATAACTGCACTTCACGGCTACATTTTTGGATCCGTGGTTACAAGGTGTCCACACTGCAACAAGAGATGGTCGGCAATCAACACAGCAGGACCACTGCTTGTTGATCCCTCCTCCAGCTGATCATTGAGTAAATATGCTCTCGGCTAAACAAAGGTTGTGGGCAAGAGCGTTCCGCCGTTACTCATCATCACCTCCATAAATATCACAGCCCGCCGCCGGCAGTACGTTTAGCTAACCCTAACCCTAACCCTAACCCTAACTTTAACTATGAGCTATACTACCTTCTACTCTAGTGTCTTCCTTACAGAGTCGTAACGTGACGCGACGTAGTTGCGAAAAGCAAAATATTTCGGTGACTGTCGCCTAGAGACATGCCCCTGCCTATCATAAGCGAGCTCAACATTGATTGTGCCCTCCGCACTTGGAGAATACCAGTGGGCACTTTAGAAAAAAGTACGATGATGCTATACTCTGTTGCTTATAGCTAATCCGATGAAATGAGTAGGTGGATTGTTCGCTTCGGTCGTCGTCATCTACTATTATGATCCTTCCTACTAGTCATTGAGCTGTGTATGATGTTGGTCTGGCTACAATAATGTCCTTCCTCTTCTTAGATAGAAGGGATCATGGCGTTCGCCACCAACGCTGCTGCTGCCACACATCGTTTCTCTCATATCTTCCGCTCTTCTATGTGGCTCCAGAACGGTTCGCTTGCCTCCACAAAGGCATGCTACTACTAGAAGAAGGAAGACAGCGGTTGCAGAGGATAAGTTGCCCTTATATATCTAACTATGGACGGTTATTACTATTATTATCAAGTCATGCAAGCAGCCAAGTGGCCCTCCTCCCTCCTCCTCTTAGAAGAAACAACTCTCCTCTTCTTTGATGATCTTGCTTCCTCACTCTTGCTCTTTCGTGATGTGAGCTGCTCCTTCTTCCCCGCCGCCATAATAATTGATGAATGCTTTCGTCTACTACTACGTTTCTTCCTCTTCTTGGACTTCGCTAAAGAGCTGTTCTCCAATCACCTTCTTCATGCTTCTGAAGAGCTGCTCTGTCACTTGGGCCACGCATCATAGGCACCTTTACCGTGTCCATCACCCTCATCATCCTGTCCTCCGCCGCCAGCCCTCCCTGCTTTATCTGACCAGACAGACAGCCAAGCTATTATTATCTATCTATCAATCTATCGACCATCACTCCTGCGGCGGTACACAGGCCGCACCAGCAGCAGGTCGCCGTCTGGCTGCTGTGCACAAACCTGAACAATGCAGATCTTCATTCAGGATATATATCTCCATATTTAAAGTTATAGTGAATCCTAATGGTCCTGTGTTCCAAATATTATTCTGCTCTCCGTCAAAGAATGTGGCAGAGTGCATGTTGTTGATATATTATTCTGACATGTTTTAAGGGGATTGCACGCAGAGTGAATGTCAGAGGGATGGTCAACCCTCAACACAGCCTCCACAATAGGCGGAATATTATTTGGAGAAAGAGGCTATTTTCCACAATGGTCGTCAGGCTATGCGGAGTAGGAATAGGATGCGGGGCAGGGAGTAGAACTCCTCATAGTCGTACGGAAAACCAGTAGAGCTGGAGACAAGACAGAGTGAGACAGATAAAGCGAGAGCTACCCTCAAGTATGGTCACGAGATAGAGATAGACGTGCAAGAAATATATCTAAATACTCTAAAACACAATATTCCGTAAGAGAAAGAGTCCACTAATTTGAGAGCGCGACAAGAGCGTCCCACGAGCCAGAGGAGACGAGAGAAGAAGTGACAGAATGTCAGAGAGAGCAGCAGGATGACCAAGACCACGGACAAAGTCGCGCCAGAATTTTTCTGATGAACAAGCGCAGCAGCAGCAGTAGCAGCAGGAGCAGAAGCAGGAGCAGGAGCAGGAGCAGCTCAGACAGGTTGTTGATGAAGAGCGCGGGAGACGAGCAGCAGGACACTCTCGCGGGTGTGGAGTTCAAGCTCAGTTTCTCTTTCCCAGGGCAAGACAGAAGTCTATAACAGACACCAGGTCAGCACATCTGACATCTCTCTCCTGTCTTCTCTCTGCTCAGCCCGGTGACTGATCGCATCATCCCGTGTTCTCCACTTCTGACTCGTCTATGTGACTGCAGCTCACTTTCACATTGTCCAGCCACTGCACAGGTCCATCAAAATAGCACCATCAACGACTTTTGTATCAGAGTTGGTGCAAGATGACGGGGCGATACATAGGAGAATATGAAGTGCTTCACACATTAGGGAAGGGCATCTCGGGCAAAGTCAAGTTAGGACGGCACCGAGTGACAGGCGACTATGTAGCATTGAAGATCATGAACAAGTCAGGCATCACACAGCGGCAAATGAGCAACCTGCAGCGAGAGATCACTGCCATGAAGAGAGTATCTCATCCCTTTGTTCTGCCGATGATCGATTTCATCCTTGGTGCGCACTACCCTAAGAAGAATGGCACTACGAAGGACATCTTCTGCCTGGTGGTCGAGTTAGCCAGCGGCGGAGAGCTCTTTGATTTTATGATGTACACGGGAAGCTTCCCAGAGCACATCGCTAGAGCCTACTTCCAGATGCTAATCCAAGGGCTAAAGGCCTGCCATGCAGCAGGAGTGCATCATAGAGACATCAAGCCAGAGAATCTTCTATTAGCCCAAGACTTCAGTCTAAAGATCGCAGATTTTGGTCTTGCTGCAATTCATGAAGAGGAGGAGGGTGCTATGTCTCTCAGCTTCACAGCGTGCGGCACACAATGTTATATGGCCCCAGAAGTGATACAAAGAAAGCCATACAACGCTGCAGCGGCCGACATTTGGTCTGCTGGCTGTGTTCTCTTCGTGATGTTGGCTGCATTCCCCCCTTTCAACACGGCTGATCCTTCCGACTGGTGGTTCGGTCAGCTCCTCCACGGGCGGTATCAGCGCTTCTGGGAAGCCCATAGACGCAATGCAAAGTTCTCACTTGGTGCCATGCAGTTACTCAGCAAGATTTTTGTCATCGATCCGAAAAGGAGAGCCACCATTGCGGACATTGAGGCCGATCCTTGGTACCAAGCAGGAAGCACGCCAATGCCCCTCATAGTCCAAGATTTACAGAATAGGAAGGCGCAAGTGGAGGAGAAGAAGAGGTTAGAGAAGGAGCAGAAGGCTGCAGGCCGCCAGTCAGGGGGTGGAGGAGCAGGCGACGAGTTTGATCCCTTCTCCTCAAACCTTGTCCGATCCGTAAGCTACGACTACGGAGCAGAGACACCAAAGCCCATACAGTATGAGCCGCATCAGACAGAGCATGTGGCCCGATACACACACTTTTTCTCCGCCCTTCCCGCTCCATCTCTGTTGGGCATCGTGGAGGAATGTCTTCGCTCCATGGGAGCACAGAACCTGAAGGTTAACCCTGAGAATTATAAAATCAAGGCCTTAGTGCAGGAGTCAGGAGCTCAAGCTGAAGTGGTTGCGAATATTTATGAATCCAAGGAGGTAAAGGCAGTCTTATAGGAGATGGAGAAGAGAGGGATATGGCTCTCTCTCTCTCTTAACTCCGTCTGCTTATCCTCCCCTCAGTGTCTTTGATGTTGAACAATTCCCCTTTCTCTGTGTCTGTTTCCCTCTCTTTTCTCTCCTTCTTTGTAGGAAAACCTTCGCATTGTTTCTGTCTCTCGGAGAAGTGGAAGTTTGCTTCAGTTCCAGCAGATCTTCAAGAGGCTCTGTGAAAAGCTCTCGGGTATCGTGATCGACCCTCCTCCCAAGGGCGGACCTGCCGCTGCTATCCCTGCCGTGGATGTCAGCTTCCTTT
Organism: Hyphochytrium catenoides; assembly: GCA_900088475.1. Lineage (NCBI taxonomy): Eukaryota > Hyphochytriomycetes > Hyphochytriales > Hyphochytriaceae > Hyphochytrium > Hyphochytrium catenoides. The sequence goes on along the minus strand of FLMG01002090.1, from coordinate 51,020 downwards.
CCCCAACGAAAGCGGATGCAGAGGAGGACGAAGAGCTTTCAGAGAATGTAACTCTTATCTGAAAGGAACCATAGACTGAAAGAAGAGGGACAGGAGCTGAAAGCAGCAGGAGCGTCGCACTGCCCACACATCTAAAGTGCTTAAGTGTTATCCAGGAGGGCTACTACCTTTCAAACACTAACTACATGTACTCACAATATCCACCCTTAGTCTGCAACTACGTGCTTGGTATGTCTGTCATCCACCGTCTTGAGCCATCATCATTCACTTCTAAAAGGAAGGCCTTTCACGTCATGGACTGGCTTGTTACGCTGACGCTTTCGTTGCGGTGGGCTTTATCTCTCCTTCTTCTGCCCCTGCCGCCAGTGCGTGTGTGGTGGCCTTCTACTTCTAGCTAAGTTTCTTTCCACTTGACTCCACAAGCAAAGGCGACGGGTCTAGGACCGGGTCTAGGACATGGCCCTCAAAATAGGCTGGTGCGTCCAAGCAGACAAGACACCAAGAAACAGTTTGAACGAGGACGATTTTAATGTTTCTATGAGTTTCTCTTTTTGCTAGGACCAGCGGCCGATGGTAGGTTGTGAGAAGGCCACTACTAGCTGAGAGCATATCGACAAGCACTAGTGACGCGAGTGGCGGCTTAATGGCAGTTTGGAGGTGGTAAGTAATGGTATGTCAACGATTGCCTGGCTAAGAGGAGTTATGCTACTGAGCTAGGTGTTAACGAAGCTGGGTGGCTACACGACCGTAGAGAGGAGGTAGATCACAAGGAGTGTGCCTGTGCCGACGGCGCCATTTGCTACAGCTGCCAGTGATTTGCACTTTTGCTACTTGCTTGGACTCTCATGGCATTGGTCTGCTCTTTGCAATCACCCACCACCAAGGAGCTACCCTCTTTCTTCTAGCCTTAGTTACAGGCACGAACACGTGATGTTGTTACCAGATGTGAGATCTCCAGACAGATACGTCGTTCCTTGCTGGCAGTAGCATCTCAGCTGCTCTTAAAGTTTAACGACAGTCCAATGGTTTTAGCTATTATCTTGTCGGCTTTCCTCGGCGGCACGCGAACCATTCTGGACGTTACCAGGAGTGTTGCTTCTTCGTTGTACTACTGCTGGTGGTACGTTATGTCGCGTCGAACAAGCGATCTGCATTTACTTAGCTACAAGCAAGGAAATCATAGGCGGCGACGAAAAGAAAGACGATGATGCTGTAAGGGGTAGGGCTTTCTCTTTTCTGTGAATGAACCACAAGAAAGCCTTACCCTGTCTTGCACCCAGGTGCTAGTAGCTTGAGGAACCCCTTGCCCCTTGTCAGCTATTTATCTCTCTATGGAAGGTCTCATGATCAAGTGACCTCAGGCTACCTCCTTGCATTGTCACCTCCTGTGCAAAGCTACATGATAAACGATACGAAAGAATCCCCCAGACGACGAGGATGGGCGCGGACTCGGAGCATCTTATCCTAGATGAGGCAGGCTCTCGCCCAGCCCTCTAGGACTCGGGAAGGAAGACATAAGCTGCATGGTGGCTCCTTCCATCATCCTGCTCTGGAACACTCCCTTTACTGCCTGGAAGGTGGAGGACGGGACAGCGTAGGCCCTCTGAAGATGAAGCAGCTCCTTCATTTATCAGTTTGCTCGTCTTCTCCACACCCTGACGCCTCCATATACTCAATGAGATGTGTTGATGAGCTTGACAATTTGAGACCGTATGAGACGTCCAAGCTGCGGCTGCATTCCTAGAATAAATCTATTATACTACCTCTCTATAAGGTAAACGTAACATGCTAGCGACGCGGATAGATTCCGTGAGACGAGGGGTAAATCTAGTAACCAGAAAGGCTAAAGCTCTATTTGACAGCCCAAGCTCTCTTCCTTACACTGAGAGGTTGTCTACATTCTCCGCAGCAGTTAGGATAGTTACACAGGCGGCTGCTGAAGCAGCAGCTTGACAATTCTAGAGATCAATGCCTCTCTCTTGTAAGGCTTCGTGGCATAGCTCGTCATGCCGGCTCGAAGAGCTTCCTGAACGTGCTCTTCGCGTGCATTGCCTGACAAACCAATAACAACAACCGCTGGCAGTCCAATGCTTCGCTCCCACTTGCGAATTTCTTGCACTGCCTCCACGCCATTCAGTACAGGCACTAAGAAGAGCAGCAAATGCGGCAGAAAGGGATGTCAGCTGCCTGCTTGCTTGTAGATGTTGAAGACAAGTGAACTGAACATCAGCTGAGAAAGGAACCATCGATGATGGTGGAGCGAGGAAACTACTTAAAAGAGCACGGACACTGAATGAGCAAGCGGCAGATGCCGCGCACAGTCAGCAGTCGCTATTTAAACCAGCATTAAGGATCACACATCTTCATCTTCTGGTCTGCCGCATGCAAGCTCGTGAAGAAAGCAGAACAAAATGATATAATAAAGCGCTTCCCTTCCTCAAAAAGTGACGTTTGACTCCGATAGAGCGAGAGACATTAGGATAGCAGTGTTCCCAGCGACACTTACTCTCTACGTCCATAAGGACGATGTCAAAGCGCGATTCCTCAAAAGATTGGCTCCTTTGTATGATGTGTACCGCCTCAAGTCCATTGTCTGCTACCGCTGTTCGCATACCAACCGACCTGAGCTGCTTATTCAGGATTTTCTGGTTCAGCACATTATCATCGACAATCAATACTCGCTTTCCTTGAAGCACAGAAAGTTGCTCGAGAGGAAGGCTGTCTCTCTTGCTCGTAGTCTTCAAGCTACCAGGAGCTGGTGACGGGTCAGCAGCCGAGGAAGTTGCTAAAGATAGGGACAAAGGGGATGGAGCCGTCGCGAGACACTTGCAAACCGCCGTGAAGGTGAAAGAGGTCTCACACCCTAACTTGCTCTTGACTTGAATGGAGCCGCCAAGCTTCTCAACCAGAATGCGACTGATAAAGAGGCCCATGCCTACAGGAGGAGGCATTAGAAGAAGGTACAGAGTCACTTGACGATAACGAAGAAGGATCTATGAGATCTATCAGCAAGATACCAAGCCCAACTCAAGAGAAACCGCTGACCTCTTAAGCTTGCATGTTGAAGACAAGAGACAGAGCAGGTAGCTGAAGTCAGTAGTGGGATCAAGGCCCATCCAGCGTGGGACGGCGGCAAGTCAGAGGATAAGGTCAAAAAGTTATTGAGGCTGAGACTGACAAAGCGAGCTTACCTGAACCGCCGTACTCCTTGTAGGTCTTGATGTTGGCTTGCGAAAACGGACGGAAGAGACTGGCTTGTTCTTCCTGGGTCATCCCCATGCCCGTGTCTGTCACAGTGTACCTCAGTATTCTGGACCCTTCTTCCTCCTTCCCTTTCGCCGATATGCGACTACCAGGGTCAGCAGAGAGAGATATGATTAGATGCTTTCTTTGTGCCTTGGCCATGAACTTGAGAGCGTTGGAGATAAGGTTGATCAGCACTTGACTGATTCGTTTTGAGTCTCCAAGGAGGGTCTTCGGCAAGAGTGAGATTTCTTCTTCAGAGGGCATGTGCAGGGAAACCTGCACTTGTTCCTCTTCCAATCTAACTCGGAACATCTTTATGACGTCTTTCAGCATCAACCTTGGATCAAATGCCTCGTCAGAAAGGACAAACTGAGTGCCCTGTAAGCGAGAGAGCTCAAGTACGTCGTCGGTAATAAGACGCTGATGATTGGCACAGAGCTCTAACGCACTGAGAAGCTCCACGTCATTCTGCAGGTTAGTGAAGGTCCTACTCCTTTTGCTGTCATCATGCCAAGTAAGCACAGAAGAATCTGCCAACATCTTCTCGACTTCCAGGAACCGATCCTTCAACACATCCGCAATGTTCAAAATGTTGCTGATGGGATTTCGGATCTCATGAGAGATGACGTCCACATACGTCTGAAGCCTGCTTCTGTTCTCTTCCGCTTCTTCTGCTCTCTTGCGCTGCTCAAGTTCTGTCCTCCTGATTGCTCTGATGTTCTCCTCTTCTAACTCCTTTGTCTTGGTGATATCCGTTGTCACCCCGAAGAAACCTGTGAGTCTGCTGTCCTTGAAGGTAGGAATCTGTCTAGCGTAGACAAACGCCACCGCGCTATCGGATCTGACAAGTCGTAACTCCATTGAACTCTCTCTACTCATCTCAATAGCTCTGTTAATGAATAGATCTTTTGCCTTTGCCCTGTCGTCAGGATGGACCTGAGGCTCCCAGGCATCCAGATTTTCTTCTTCGCTTTGACTGCGCTTTAGGCCGAAGAGAGTCTTCCAACAATCATTAGCAAAGGTGACTTTTCCCTCAGTATCCAAGATGTAGATTCCTACAGGGACATTTTCTGCGAGCTCTCGATATCTCCTCTCGCTTTCCTGCAGCTCTTTCGTTTGCTCTGACACCTGTTCTTCCAATCTCTTCCTGGTAACCGCTATTGACAGATGAAACTCTACACGGGAGAGGAGCTCTTGCTTTGAGAAAGGCTTGACCAGGTAGTCGTCGGCTCCCTGTTGCAGACCATTCAACCTCGCTTCCTTGCCAGCTCTAGCAGAGAGAAAAATAACAGGTGTATGAGATGTCAATCTCTTGTTTATGCCCGCTCTCACTTTATCAAGAAGTTCCAGCCCATCCATGTAGGGCATCATAATGTCTGACACAATAAGATCAGGCAACGTGTTCTTCTCATCCTGCAGATACTGGTATGCTTCCAGCCCATTATTCCTTAGGACTACATCGTATCCCTCACTAGTCAGAGCAGACCGTATATAGTTCCGCATATCGGCGTTGTCGTCAACGAGGAGGATGACAGCCTTGGCTGAAGGTGAGAGTGGAGAAGCACAGCTGTCCGTCCCTCTCCTCTCTCCTTCTGCAATCAATAGAGGAGATGGACGAAGGGTGCCTAAGGCCTTGCTTTTTCGAGTAACAGACTGCTCAGGCAACCACCTTAAAGCCTCTTCGACAAAGGCTCTTCGTTGAAGAAGATTGTCTTCTACCTTGCGGGAAGGGCGACAGGATAAGGGAGCACTAGAAGAAGTGGCAGGCGAGGAAGAGACAGCCTTTTTCATCGGTATCCGCACCGTGAAGGTGGTCCCTTCACCGAGCTTGGACTGTACTTCAATGGTCCCTGAGTGGAAGTTGACCATTTCTTTCACCAGAGGACAGCCTATTCCGGAGCCCTCGATACTCCGACCTTGAGGGCCTTGCACGCGGTAGAAGCGGTTAAAGAGAAGCGGGACGTCCTTCTCTGGGATGCCAATGCCAGTATCAGACACCGTAAGGACGGCGTAATCTGTCTGGCCAAGGTCTACGCCTTCCATATTACCTGCTTCGTGGACTAGTCTCACTCCCACCTTGCCCGCTAGAGTATACTTGATGGCATTAGACACCAAGTTAAGCACAATCTTCTCCCACATATCCTTGTCTATGTACACTTCGACATCCCCCGGAAAGCTCTCGACGTCTACACTGAAGGCTATCCCAGCCTCCTGAAAGGCTGACTCGAACATGCTGGCTACGTCTTTAGTGAGAGCAGAAAGATTGGCGGGTACAAAGTTGGCTCTCTGCCTGTCGGCCTCAATGGTGGAGAACTCTAGAAGAGAGTTGACGAGTTTAAGAAGCCGCAGGGAGTTGCTGTATGCCATTTCTAGCTTTTCTGTGGCTTCCAAAGGCAGTACACCAGCCGTGCTGTCTAGCACGTCTCTGATATTCGCAAGCCCTATTAATAGGAGTGCACGGACAGCAGAGAAGATAGGATTAGAGAGAGGTCAACATACATAGCATCCAAAGAAAAGGAAGTAGTAAGAGCAATGAAGCTCAAGAAGAGAAAGTGAGGGTGAACAAGTGAATCGCATGGCATGGCAATGCTCATATCATGGTACCGAGAGAAGAACAGCGGCGGCTCAAAGGCACACCAGAAGTGTCATAGTACATGATGACTGTGCCCTAATTGGCTTGGCAAATGCTCAGCACTAGGAGTTAATAAAGCAGACGACGCAGTTAAACGCCACCAGTACACAGCATCCATGCCTTGTCTCCTTACCTAAGTGTATCGGTGTCCTAAACTCATGGGAGACTAATGAAGACCCAGCCAAGCGCCAAAGAGAAGTTCCAGCAGGGGACACAGCCGGTGGCAGTCGTAAGCAATAGGCGAAGAGAGACGAGAAGGCAGGAAGACTGGGTCAGTAGTTATCAATAAGACCAATCGGGAGCCGAACAATGGGGACGAGGAGAAGCTCCAACAAGCACAGCTGGCACTTACTATTTTGGAAGAAGATAGTCTTTGCGCGGTCAATCTCTGCCAGAGCTTCTGCTCTCATTCTCTGTTCTTCGTAGGTCCGAGTTGAGGAGATCAAGTGAGCGAGCTGCCGAGCAAGCAGCTCTAAAAAGCCTTGCAAGACCCTGTCAACCTCTTTCCCTGCATCGAAGCCCAAGACTAGGACGCCCAGAACTCCATCGTCCTCGGCGGAGAGCTCAAGAGGCACGGATACGGCAGAGTAGGATGCAGGAGACCTTAGCACCTTCTTCTGGCAGTCAACCACCTTCGTCATCCTCCTTGAAGAAATAGCCCTCCCTATTGACCATAGATCCTCATGCTGCTCTTCTTCTTGTCTCTCAAGCACATCAAGTTGCACAGCTATCCGCTTGGGTACATGACGCTCGTCTAGCTCGCTCGTCATTCCCCTAAGCAGTGCAGTGTTTCCATCGTACACGTAGCAAAGCGCGAAAGCTACGCCCAGATTAGCCTTTGCGTCATCAGCAAGGGTTTGTATGGCCCTATTCAGCACCTCATCTGCAGAAGCTGGACCAGGTTGGCCCGTTGGGACGTTTGAGATCTGCATCTTCCTCTCTTCGTGGGCCAAGACGCCCGCCTTATACGATGAGGCAAGAGAGCAAAAGGTCGGGCACCAGGGAGAGAGAGACAAGTGGACTCTTGCTCCGGAGAAGCCGGGGTTGCTGGGGCCTCCTCTCACCGCCAAGGACGAAGCGGAGAGAAGAAGATAGTCGTATCGTCCTCTTTCCTTCAGGTCATCGTCCTGACTGATGGGGCCATGAGGGTATGAACATAGGACAAGAGCTGGGACAACAACATGCTCGTAGGACCGACTATCGAATTATTAACTCAACGGTCCTGCTCTCCTTCCCTCGAGCGGACAGTAGATTGCTTTTATCCTCTCCTATTGTTACCTCCCCGATGCTCGCTTCGGAGATGCTTCTTGCTTGCCTACAGAGCCTTGGAGAGAGAGAGAGAAGAGTGAATGCTGCTCCCAGCGGTCCCTTTCCGTCTCCTACTATTGGCCTGGCGTTGGGCTGCTTTTCTCTCTCTAGGAGGCTCACTCAATCGCTAGAGAGACGGCAGGCTAGGCGCAGAGGAAGTGAAGCAGCAGGAGGGGAAGTAAGGTTAGGTGTAGATAGAAAGAAGCTGTTGCAGGAAGAGTGTGGTGTCTGTGTCCGGTCCACATTCAAAGGGCGAGGAGGGTCATTTTGAGGAGAGGAGGTAAGGAACAGCTACAAGCTGTTGATGGCAAACAGAGGTACGGAAAAAAATGTGCCACATCTTCGAAAGGGAGAGATAAGAGATAAGGAGAGAGAGGAAAGGGGAGAGGGAGGGAAGAGGGAGAGGGAGAGAGGGAGAGAGAGAGAAGAGGTGGAGAGAGAGGAGAGAGGAGAGAGAGAGAGAGAGAGAGAGAGATAGAGAGATAGAGAGAGAGAGAGAGAGAGAGAGAGCGAAGAGAGAGAAAGGATTAAAGAGAGAGAAAGGATTAAGAGAGAGAAAGAGAGAGGGAGGAAGAGCGAGAGAGGACACAAGGGAGGGACATAGATCTAGAAGAGTTGTGGAAAGGTTAAAAGTTTTTATAAAGAAATATTGAGTTTTTATCCCCCACGTGTTAGGCCCCACGTGTAAAATGAGCTCTAATTTTCTAATAAAGCTGCCTCACTTTATTTACTGGGGACATATATTTTACTCCACAGAATTAAACCCCGAATAAAGTCAGGTGGCCCCGCTCTCGATGATGATGGTTGATTGACTGTCAGAAAGAGAAAAAGACGAAGATTGCACTTGATGTCGGAGCGTCCGTCCTTCCTCTTCCTCAAAGCCAAGAGATCAAGCGGCGACAGAGTAAGCCAAGCCTATACATAGCGTCTCACAGGCTCATCGGCATCTTCAGAAGAAGAAGATGGTGGTGGGCCCAGTCACTCCTTCTTCTGCTGCTGCTGCGGCTCAGCTCCTCGCCCGATAAATCTCCATGGCGGTCACTTACCTTAATCACCTCCCGCGCCCGTTAGTTGTCTCACTACTATGGAGGATGAGAGGTGGCCGTGGTGATGGTGATGGTGCTGGGCGTTCGTTGGTCCTTATCGTTGTTGTTCTTGCTTCCTCCTCCCTTCCTCCCTGTCTTGCGTGGGCTCGTCTTCTTCTCCTTCTCGTTCTCCGTCGGGTGCCTTCTTCAGGTAAACGAACAGGAGGACTGGTGCGTGATGGGGTCCTGTCTGTCGTGTTGTCCGTGGCGGTGCTTGCTAGGAAGAGTAGTCGTTTATCTTCTCCTTCATTCAAATGGCTGCCATTCTCGACCCGGTATTCATTGTTGTTATTACCAGCATAATAGCAAGGGACGATGATTGAAAAGCGGATGATGAGGAGCACGAGGACGAGGAACCGAATGGTTGTCGATCATTAACTGATGGAAGTTGTCGTGGTTGATTATATCTTCTGTTGCTTCCCCACAGGCAACGTCTACTAGTTGTAGCTAGGTGGTTTACCTAGGAAGGAGGGGGAGGAAAAGTGGTTCTTCCTTACTACGATGAACCTATTATCCCCATTCTCTTGCTGCTCCAAAGTTGTTACACCGTCCTTCTCTCAAGTGGCTGGGTGCTGTGCGGCTAAGCAGGGCATCAAAGGAGGGGAAAGAGGCTCTTTCACGGGATAGTGCCCTAATAATCAAGGTATGCGCAAGAATGTAAAGTTGAGTCTGAAGAAGAATCATCATCATCTATCCAGCTAGAGAGAGTAAGCTTTATCATAAGAGGCCGTGGTATCAGCAGCTATTATCAAAAAAGTGTGTCCTTGTTGTGCTAGGCAGGAAGACGACTTTTCTCCAACCCGAGCAAGCACAGCGTTGCGGCGGGAGTCGCACCCATTGCTCTTCTTTATCGTCATCTTTTTAAAATAATCTCTATGGCAGCTTTCTGCTGCTTGCTTGTGACACAGGGAATCGGGGCGAGGATGGTGATAGAGACTTTTGTTAGATTTTGTCGCAGTGGCTCCCGGGTGACATTCATTGTCTCTGCGTTCCTTGCCTTGTACGCTCTCCTTCTGCTGCTGCTTGCTGCAGGTGCTACGTGGTAGTAGGGGAGGACTTTAACAGCTAAGGGCAGGTGGGACGTGAAGCAGTTTGACTCTGCTTTAGGGAAGGCGTTGGAGGCTGTCCATGAATGAACAATAAGGAATCGACCATCTTACCCCGTTCTCCCGTCTTCTCACTTGTCCTCATTACTGGGGCCCCAGAATCAGTAAGTGTACCCGCAGTCCCCATCCGCTGCTAATAGGCGGAAGGGTAAATAATCACCTGCTCATCACCGGTGTGAAAGCTAATAGCTGCTACGGGCGATCTCACTCTACTCTTCTTCTCCTGTCGTGCTGGCTATATCTCAAGAAGGAAAGAATCTTGTTGCTTGTGGGGGGAGGGGACTTTTCTTGTTGTCTTCCTCATCGTCCTCTGCTCTCTTGATGTTCTTTAGGTCCCTTCTCCTACGAAAGCACGTCGTCTGGAGACGACAAGAAGAGAAAAGGAAAGCAAGACTACTTCTGCAATGCTTAGGGTGGTCGATGGATCCCCCCTCACTGCACTGGGGAGGCGGGAAAGGAGGAATTATCAACTAAAGATGATGAATATCCGCTCCACCAAAAAGCAGCAAACATCACCAACGACCAGCAGCAAGTCTGCGGCAGGCTAGGCGTGCAGCTGCTACTGACCGTGACCGCAATGTCACGTAGGAACCAGTACTACAGGGAGAAAGACGATACAATTGGAGAACGGAAGCCACCTCGTCTATATCCTCCCCTCCAGCGAGCACCCAGCCACCAGCAGCAGCCACAAAGCAGCTGGCTTTCTAATGATTAACTACCAGCAGCCAGGAGGCAGTGTCTAGCAACTAAACTGCCTGCCTGCCCGTTGGCTGGATGCATTGCGGGGGATTAGTAGGATGATGACGTTGGAGAGAGGACGATCGGACTATGAAGAGCACTATGAATCTCTTCACTGTGGCGCTGTCTTTCGAGCTCCTAAAAGTTCCTCATCATCTTGCAGCTTGGCATCTTCGAAATAACAGAAGTAACGGGTAATTGACTCTTGATAGCTGTGATATAGAACTAGGAATGCACCTAAAGGGGTTTTAGGTTTCAAAAAATTACTACCTGTAGGTTATTTAGGGGGAACTGGGACGAGACAGAGTGACAGAGAAAGGGTTGAGAAACAGAGCAAGAGAAGATGAGGACTGGGAGTGTTCCTGTCGGAGAGAGAGAGAGAGAGAGAGAAAAAGAGAGAGAGAAAGAGAGAGACAGAGAGAGAGACAGAGAGAGAGCAGAGAGACAGAGAGACAGAGACAGAAAAACAAACAAACAGACAGACAGACCAGCGAAACGACAGGGAAAGGGGTGAAGGGTCCACCTTTCCCTAACATTAACGCCGCAGTACTCTTCCCACCTATGCCCACAGATAGAGGTACAAAAGCCTCCTCTCATCACATTAGCCGCATCACTCTTTCTCTTTCACGGTGTCCAAAGCGACGAGCAACCTCTCTCTCTGGCCCCATAAACCGCATAAGGGCTGGCTTGCAGAGAGACCGAACCATTGTCTTGCTTGCGGCAACTAATAATTAGAATGCTCCTCCACTTTTCCTCCTTTCATGGTCTTTCCCATGGCTTAGCTCTGTTTGTCTGCTTTTCTGCGTGGGAAGGATCAGACGCAGGCCCTACGTACCATCGCCGCCGCAACAAGGATCATCTGTGTCAGCCAGAAGAAGTGGCATTTGGGGCGCTCCTTATTTCGAATGCGGAGATCAGGAAGGATAATAGAGTGCTGCGTCAAAGAGACCCAGCAACGTTGATTAAGAGGCCTGGACAAAAGCAAATCGTGACCGATGATATCTCTCTCCTTTCCCATCTACCGCCACTTCTCCCAATTTACTGGAGCTCCTAAGTGAGCGCTCTAGTAGTGGACCTGAGAGGAACAGCGGTTGGTTCTCAGTCGGGGACTATCCCGAGCTCTGGGCGCTGTCAGAGTTGCTCTTTCTTGGTCTCTTCTCGTTCGTATTTGACGATCTCACTACACTGCTCCACCTGGCGGCGGGGTGGGCGAGTTAGCATGGCCCTTCTCAGCGAAGAGAGAGGCCAGCAGGGCAAAGAGGAGAAGAGGGAATTGGAGGAGGGATTCTCTTCTTCAACCTTATTGCCAAGGACTGGCTCTTCACCACCGTTAGGGCTAGGCTTCTCCTCGTCCAGTTCGTCTTCCTCCTTCCTACAGCAGCAGCAGTCTCTTGGGCCTAGCGCTCTAACCTTCGCAGGCAGCAGCACCATAATGGCTCCCCTGATCCAGGCGAAGAAGTGGGAAGAAACTTTGCTTGGGCCTATGCATAGCTGGCCCCAGAGCCTGATGACTTCTCTGGCTCTCACTCTCTCGTCCAAGTTCGCCATTATCCTTATGTGGGGCCCAGAGGCGTGCTGCTTCTACAATGATGCGTATACCTTGATCTTAGGGACGAAACATCCTCGAGCTTTGGGTGTGCCGTGCAGAGAAATATTCCCTGAGATCTGGGACTTCATGGATCCTGTCTTGCAGCAGATCAGAGAGACGAGAGAAGCGCATTGGAGTGAGGACAAGTAAGTAATCCCCAGGCTTTTTGTCTGTCAATGATGATGGGACAGGGCGTACCTGTGGATCTATTCGTGAAACGAGTCTAGGAATAGTCGTTATGCGGTCGAAGAGACCAAGGACTACTTGAGAATAGAGAGTATTGGAGGACATCTTGCGACAAAAAAGAGAGGCAGCGTCTTGATTATATGTAAATGAGGTGTCTCTTCTTCACTCCTTCATCCTGCCTTGGTCCTCAATCTGTTGCTGACGTTGTCTATCTTCGTGCTCCCTGCAGAAAGATGATTCTCACACGGAATGGCTACGACGAGGAATGCTACTTCACCTTCTCTTACGGTCCAGTACCGGTAGAAAATGGGGAGATTGGCGGCTTTTTCACTCCTGTTTCGGAAACAACCAAAAGAGTTCTCGCAGAGAGAAGGATGCATACTCTCCGTCTTCTTGCGGCTCGGACAGCGGGAGTGAGGTCAATAGAGGAGGCTTTGGACAAAGCAATGCGAGTCTTCTCCGATGAACAGAATCCTGACGTTCCTTTCGCCATTTGCTATATGAAGAGCGGAGATAGCGTCATTCTTAAGGGCATAGCCGGTGGGTTGCAAGCACAGCTCGCTCCTAAGAGAGTAACACTCTCAAAGGAAAATAGAGAGCCAGAAGGGACAGGAGCCGAGGACAAGGACCCGTGGTGTTTAGCGCAGGTTATCCAGTCTGGGAAGATGACGGAGATAGCGGACCTTCCTTCAACGATAATGACCCCTCCAGAGGGCCAGAAGGCTCCCCATTCCGCCGTCTCCGTGCCTCTCGTCCTCTCTGAAGAAGATGGAGCGATGGGCGTGCTTGTCTTGGGCTTAAACGCAGAAAAAAGACGCGACGAAGACTACCAAGGCTTCATTGATCTGGTTGCGCGGCAGCTCGCGACCTCCATCGCCTCAGCGAGAGCCTTTGAGGAAGAGAAGCTGAGGGCAGAGGCTTTGGCTGAGATTGATCGAGCAAAGACCACTTTTTTTCAAAACAGTAAGTGATGGAAGAAAAGCAAAAAAGATGGGGAGAGAGAGCACATGGAACTAGTAATAGCACCAAGCTACTGACACTCTTCTCAGATGTCTTTTGGACCCTCTTCACGTGTTTACCTGTTCTCTATCTCTATGTATCTTTCTGTGTGTGAGGCAGTGTCCTAGACGTCCGGTTTCGTTTCCGCTCCTCTACTGGTTGCGCCTTGCTATGGTCGTTTCCTCTTATATTACGCCCTCCTCTGTCTCTGCACCACAGTCTCCCACGAGTTCAGGACCCCCATTCATCTCGGTAAGGAGTACTCTCTTCTCTTTTCAATATCTTGAAGCCAAAGTAGTTTGACCAGGGGTGGGCGTGTTGGCTGTTGAACTGTATTCCTGACCCTTTCCTCGTGTTGGGCTGTTGCATATATCTCTTCTTGTGCCTCTAAGTCCTGCGTCCGCTTATAGACATCGATCGATTCTTCCTGTTTATTCCTGCTGGGCCTTACACGCAATCGTCTGTTCCCCCGTGGTCCTGCTGCAATCTCTCTTTTATTTCACCACCGTCATGTGGAACAGGTCTGGCCAATATTCGAGATGTGCTTGATAGTACTGGCGGTATCCTGCCGCCAGAAGCTTCAGACAAGCTTGAGATGGCGTACACCAACTCTCTGCGCCTCCTGAAGCTAGTGAACTCACTTTTAGAGTTCTCTCGAATTGAGGCCGATCGACAAAAGGCTAACTTTATACCCACCGATTTGCCTTCCGTAACGAAGAACATAGCGAGCATGTTCCAATCTGCATTTCAGGATGCGGGCATAGGTTTTCTGGTAGACGTAACGGGCTTTCCCGGCGAGGAAGAAGTTTTTGTGGACCAGGATATGTGGGAGAAGATTATCTTGAATCTCGTGTCGAACGCCTTCAAATATACCCTAGCAGGCAAGGTAGAGGTCAGACTTGGAAAAGAGACAGCGGCAAATGGAGAGCAGTACAATGGTAATGAAGCAATGTATGAGGGAGATTGGGCTGTACTTACAGTGTCAGACACCGGGATTGGCATTTCTGAAGAGGAGCTTCCTCGTCTTTTTGAGAGGTTCCATCGGGTGGAAGGTGCACATGGACGAAGTATTGAGGGCTCTGGGATAGGTTGTCCCATGGTAAAAGAGCTGGTGAAGCTTCTTTCGGGGACCATAGAAGTAGATTCTACTTTGGGGAAAGGAACGACCTTTATCGTGCGGATACCTGTCCGGAAGGCATCTCCCACTGCACCCTCTTCGCAGCCTCTGTCTTCTTCCTATCCCCCCAGCAGCCTCTTGCAGAAGCATATGGAGGACTCGTCTCTCCAACGTCAGGCCTATGTGGAGGAGGCACTACGGTGGTTACCCAATACTAATTCCGCTCTCTCAGCCAAGACCGGCGACCCAAAGGGTGAACAACAGAGTTACTCTTTAACTTCATCTTCTTCTCCTTCCCCGAAAAAAGCTAGTCCTAGGATATTTGGGGCGAGTCTTAGCGCAGAGGACGGAAAGGGCGTGAAACCTGTGTCACCCCACTCTTCTAGGACCAGAGGCTTGATCCTACTTGCGGATGACAATGCGGACATGCGGAGCTATATCATGTCGGCACTTGTCTCTGACGGGTACCAGGTGATACTGAAGACCAACGGTTTAGAAGCCCACCAGTATCTAGAGGATGAAAGTAACATCTTGCCCGACCTTATTGTTTCGGACATTATGATGCCGCACATGGATGGAATTGAACTCCTTCAAAGGTTGAGGCAGGGAATCAATGGAAAAACGACGCGACACATGCCAGTCATTCTTCTGTCTGCCAGAGCGGGAGAAGAAGCAAGACTGAACGGCCTGCAAGAAGGCGCCGAGGACTATCTTGTCAAGCCCTTCTCCAAGAAAGAGCTGCTGTCGCGTGTAGAGTTCCATCTTTCGATCGCAGTAACGAGGAAGAAGCTTGAAGAACAGGTGCTGGACCAAACTAAAGAACTGCAGGAGAGCGAGCGGAGATATCGCGAGCTTGCGGAGAATGTCCCGGCAGCAATTTACATCTTGGATCCGGAAGGTAATATAACATACGCGAATGACTGCTGGAAATCTCTGTTTGGGATGAAAGCGAAGGAAAAAGAGGAAGGGGAGGAAGCAGATCTCAACGCTTGGGAGCCGATCCTTCATCCAGACGACCGGGCTAGAAACAGAACCATCTTCAATTGGGCGCTGGCCACCAGAGAGAAGGCGGAAAATGAGGTCCGTCTCGTTTATCCGGACGGCTCGATCGCCCATATCTACGCCAGACAAATCCCGACCTATAAGAATGGGACATTCACGGGCTTCTTTGGCGTATCGACGGACATCACTAGGATTAGGACACTTGAGCAGGAGAACATCGAAGCCATCAGGAGGACAGAAGTGGAACAACGAAAAAGAGCGGAGGAGGCAGAGGAGAATAGAAATAGATTGCAAACCTACGTGGACGTCATCTCACATGAGATCCGGAATCCCATTAGCAACATACTGAACATTGCCGATCTGCTGAAGCAACGTTTGCAGGCTGTAGACAAAAAGCTCAAAGATCCGGCTATCCTCACGTGGCACGATCATGGGGAGGAAGTTAAGACATTTTCACAGCTGGTGAAGGATATGGAGCTCATCAGAGCCATAGAGCTCTGCGCCAACCACCAACGCCTAATAGCAGATGATGTGCTTGAGCTCTCTCGATTGCAGAGTACCCAGTTCACTCTTCTAGACGAGCCATTTGAACCTAGGATGATGCTTAAAGACGTTATAAAGATGTTCGAGGTCAGATTGGAGGAGGAAGGAGTCCAGCTGTCTCTTTGCATGCCCTCTGAAGAGGAAGTGTCGCTGCTTCCAAGGGCAGTCCTGGGAGACTCGAAGCGTATTAGCCAAGTGCTGATCAACTTGATCTCTAACGCACTGAAGTTCATGGCGAAGGTGACGGAGAAGCGGCTCACAGTCTCGCTATCAGCGGACCCTGTGGACCAGCGGACGGCAGAAGAAGCAAATGGAGATAAAGGCCATGTCAGAATGCTCCGGTACACAGTCACAGACACTGGTATAGGTATGACACAGGAGGAACAGGCTGGTCTCTTCCGTCCGTTCTCCCAAGCCAACATTAAGACTTACAAGGAGTATGGTGGCTCAGGTACCGAAGTAGCCCTTCTGCAATTGATGAATGAGATTTTACTTGCCATCGTCTTAAGCATAGCGGCCGAGTTATCAAAAGGAACTTTTTACCTTCTTTTTCGCATGCGTAAATGTTCGGTTCCTTAGTGCGTCCATGTCCTGGATCTCTCCCTTCGTCGTTGCCTTCAGCCGAGTGTACTTTTCCAGCTCTGTCTATTGGTGCTTCCGTCCAGCAAGTTCTCCTTGATCAGTGCTGTTGCTCCAACACTTTAGTGACCCAATTCTCGCTCTTCCGCAGACGATCTTTGTTAACGATCAGATCTTTCCTCTTTTCTCTTCCTCTATGCTGTCTGCCAGGTATGGGTCTCTTTATAAGCAGAATCCTGGTTGAGAGGCTTGGCGGTTCAATTCAAGTCAAGAGCCAGATGGGTCAAGAGACCTCATTCACGTTTACCGCTGCCTGTAGGCTCTGTGCCACTACTACCTCTTCGTCTTCTTTGTCCCCACCCTCCTCCTTCGCTGCTTCTAAAAACTGGGGCATTGCTAAAATGGCAAGGCAGCGGCTCTCGGACGAAGATCTCTCAATCCTTCCGGGAAGGCGCGTACTCATTGTAGACGATAACGTCCTGAACCAAAAGATTCTAGACAAACAGCTGAAGGCAGTTGGAATGCGCACTGCAGTTGCTGACAACGGACTGGAGGCTGTGCAAATTGTTCAAAAGAGCCAACCCTATCCAGAGTCTCGTTTGGACATCGTCCTCTTGGATGTAGAAAGTAAGACGCCATGATGCCTAGGCTCTTCTGAGGACGTGATCTGTCTTATTGCAAGCCCCGACTGTTTCTTCTCCTCCTGGGGACTCTTTCTAATTATGCGGGTTGGAGTTCTTCTACACCTGCAATTGACTTTGTTCTCCGCAATGTTGTTTCTGTTCTGTGCTGATGATCCTTCTTCTGCCACCCACTTTGTTCTTTGTTATCAGTGTATCTATGCCTATGCCTTGTTGGTTCAGTGTGTTAATTGGACTCCGTTTTCTTCTTCAGTGCCCGTGCTGACAGGTATAGAGGCGGTTCAAGAGATAAGAAAATGGGAGCAAGCATTTGGTATGCCGTCTGTACCGGTGATTGGCCTATCTGGCAATGCAAGAGAAGAGCACGTACAGGAAGCGCTTAATGCCGGCATGACGAGCTATGCCACTAAACCCTACAAACGAGAGGAACTGCTCGCCAGAATCGCCTCGCTGCTGCAGCCGCCGCAAAATTGATGATGGTCGCAGCCCAAACAGCAACAAATATGCGGTTTCCCCTGACTCAGTCCGCCGGTCCTCCGCAAAATAACTTATGATTATTATTGCTCCTTTGGTCATTGATCGCCACGGCGCCGCCGATCGATGTCCGAGGGCGCGTAATTATCGTCAACAAATATAGAGTATTTCCGAATGGCCTTCCGTTGTATTCTGCAATTTGAAAAATGATTGCCTCGAATCAATGGCCTTTTTCCTTATCCTCTCTGCTGCCATCGCTCGTTTGTTCTCTAGTAGTAGGGGAGGCGTTTTCTCGCCGCTGGGACCGGATTTATTATAAATAGCCATAGGCCTTCTAATTTACATTTGAGACCTACGTATATCTAAATAAACTGTCCCGTAATTAGAGAAGAGGAACAAGCCAAG
>FLMG01002090.1:0-21058 GCA_900088475.1 Hyphochytrium catenoides | reverse complement strand
AGAGAGAGAAAGAGAGAGAGAGAGAGAGAGAGAGAGAGAGAAAGAAGAGGGAGAGAGAAAGAAAGAAACGGGAAAAACTCCTCTTCTTGTTGGCCTATTAATAACCAACTTGTGGGTCTGATTGTAGCCTCCACATCGCCGCCCACATCCCTAATCCTACCATTGCCTTCCGATGTCTTCCTACTAATGCCTTGTCTTTCTCTCTTTCTTCTCTCTCCTTCCTCTTCTCTTCTCCCTACTAGTACGCCTTCTCTTCTCTCGTATCCTCTGATTCTCTCTTTCCAAAGGCACAGACAGCCAACCAGGACACTCAATAAAGTCAAGTCTTAAAGACTTTTTCTTATCTTCTCAGTTAATAGAATCTTACGAACGGACAAGGACCTTAAAAGAGCTTGGAAGAACTGCTTCCAGCTCGAGCATGGCACGAAGTAAAAACCCCTAAGGAAAGCCCGAAAAGCGCGTCTCTCCGCCTGGAGCCGCACCTGTTACGCTCTTCAGCAACCAGCAGACGTTCCCCGTGCTGAAGGCGTCCCAGGTGGCGCCCTTGCATCCAGATCTTCCTCGACAGGTTGCCAGGCACTCTGTAGGAGTGGAGGAGGAGAGCTTCTCCATCTCTTCGCCAGAAAGAAGGGTCTTCCTGAAGAGTACCCCGCTCTTGAAAGCTGTCACCTTCTCTCCTGCACCGTCAGTGACTGGAACAGAGATGCCTGCCTGAGAGCTCTTGAAAGAGCACGTTCCTCCGTTCTCAGAGGACCAAGTAAATGCCTCGCATGGGCCCGTGCAAAGAGAGCAACAGCCAGAGGAAGAGGAGGCAGACGCTTTACCAATGTCACCACCAGAGAGCGAGAGGCCCGAGATAGTCTGAGAGTAACCTGGGCATTGTTCTGGAGCAGGAGGAGCAGGAGTCACGACCGGAGTAGGCGAAGGAGGAGAGGGAGTGGGAGAGGGAATGGGAGACGGAATGGGAGAAGGAGGGGAGAGTGTAGGAGAGGGAGACGGCGGGCTAGGCGATGGTGCGGGGCTAGGAGGAGAAGGCGATGGGGGAGCAGATGGAGGAAGAGAAGAGGATGGAGCGGAGGATGGAGCGGCAGAAGGAGAGACTGTCGTAGGAACAGGTGTAGGAGAAGGGAGAGGAGATGGAGAAGAAGAGGAAGGAGAGCCGTAAGATCCTCCCAGGTTGAAAGGGTTGAAGCCGTAGTGCACCATCAGCGCCCAGGATGTGGAGGCCGTGGAGGGAAGAGGATTAGCATACCATCCAAAGGGGATGAAGTACCTCTTGGAGGCATAGAGATAGGCAAGTTGGTTCGAGGAAGACAGAGAGATGAGCTGTCCCCAGCCCTCGGGTCTCTCCTGCTCCAGCCCGTCACCAGCTGTCGCATACGTGTCTGTCCTTAGATTCTCCACTCCCGCCAGCATCAGAGCGATATCCTCCTCTATCTCAGGAAGATAGCCAGCCAATTCTGCGACTTTGTCTTTCTCTTCCTCATAGTAGGCTTTCACCATCCTCAAGAAGTTGATGGCGCCGAAGGTCCACTCTCCAGACAAGATCTTGTTCCCGTCCAAGCTGCTATAGCCCACGCCCATAAACTTACCGCTAGAGGCGGAGAAATATCCAGAGATCTTCTTCAGCTTCTGCCAGACACGGACAGATTCTCCAGCCGATCGGGCTACGGATTCTTCAAAGAATCGTGGAGATAGCGCGGAGATGCCCCATGTGATGACATCCACAGCCTGCGGGTTAGACGGATCATTAAGATCATACGGGATAAAGCCAGAAGCTCTGGCATAGCCGCCCGTACGGATGAGCTTTGTGGTTGGATCCCAGGCGTAGTTAATGAAGAACTTCTCCATATTCTGCAGGATCTCCGTCACGGTTTTCTGCACTGCAGAGAGGCGGGACGCATCGACAGGGCAGCTGTTCTTTTGCAACATCTCTAAGAGCGAGAGAAGGACCTTCAAACCCGCGTACAGCGAGGCGTTGTTCTCCACAGAGACGGAGTCGACGTCCACTGGCGTGTCTCCTTGGTTCCCTAGAGATCCTCTGGCTGCGTAGTACACAGCTCCATAGGGAGATTGCATCGCCTTCACCGCCACCAGCACATCGATAGCGTTCCGGACGGCGTCAGCACTGAGATCCACGCACTTCTTCCCTCCTAGGACAACCTCCCGCAGGTAGATAGACTGCAGGGGCCCAAGGTACACGCCCCACGAGTTCTCCCCAGTGATTGGCTTGAAGTCCGCCCAGGTCATCTTTCCCTTCTGATAGACAGGATCCGTAGCACCTGACAGGTCCGTCGTGATATACTTTTCATATTGCGTCCCTGCGAACGGGTCAAACTGCAGCCAACGGCGAGGCCAAGCGCGGAAGAAATAAGCGTTGTTAGGCGTCTTAATAGGCGTGGTGCCGTAGTGGAAGAGCCCATCCCAGCGGGTAGGAGCACGCCAGCTATGCTTGACACCGTTAGGCTCCTCTCCGGCAACCCCGTCGGTCAGCCAGGAGTCCACATTCTTGGAGAGAGAGAGGAGAGTCTCTCTCTTCTCTGCGTGGTTTACAGCCCCCAAAGAGGTGGCGATCTGGAAGCATGCCGCGTCATAGATGTTGATCCCTGTCACCGTCATCACTCGCTCAATCTGCAGCTCTCCACCCTTCTCCGTCGTCTTCGAAGGGAAGAGCTCATAGGTTTGCGGGTTATAAACGTCCAAGACAGTGCAATCTTCTTTCTTGCAGACATACTCACCAAAGTATTCGCGGGAGGCCCAGTAAGAGAGAGGAAGCTGTTTGCCAGTGGTGCCTGAGCGGTAGGAACCTCCAGACTGGCGGCCTTCAGGCCCTACATCGCTGGAGAGATAGGTGAAGATCCTTGAGACATCCCCGTCATTCAGCCCGAGAGACGCTTCCCAAAGGAGAGATGACGTTGAAAGGAGAAAGAGACTGCTGGTGATCGTTGAGAGCTGCATCTTGCTTACCGCTGCTGCTCGGTGGAAGAGAGAGAGCGAGAGACAGAGAACCTCCACGCAGGGCTGGTTGTTCGGCTGTTGGGCGGTCTTCTCAAGCGTTGTTCTTCTCTCTGGTCGGAAGATTAGGAAATGAGCTGTTGGAGAGACGAGATGCGTAGCAGCAGGACTTGTGATGGCCACGGGAGAAGAGAAGAGAGGAGCTGCTTCTTCCTTCCTTCTGCTGTCTTGACTTTTCTTCTCTTTCCTTTCTCCGCCGCTGTCTGTCTGACAGGATCTTAAGCAAGATACAAGGCCACCTGCAGGAGTGAAGAGAGTGACAGACGGGTTCGAGCTTGAGTCACGAGAGAAAAGAACAAGGAGACAAATATTAAACTAGAGAAAGCTCAAAAGTAGCCCAGAAGCAGCAGCAAGAAGATCTGACGAGAAGTAGTGGCGAGCACCTTCTGCAATTTGCCGTTCAAGATCGCCACCTAAAGCCCGCCTTTCTCTTCAACTTCGTTCTTCTTCAATGGCACAAGTGAAAGGTAGGAAGAGAAGAAAGAAGACGAACGAAGACAAAGAGAAGAGGAGAGACTCCCGGCCTTTGCTGCTGCTTGATAGTTGGCTCTGGGGCTCTGGATATATCCACTAGGAAGGGCCAAGAAGAATCCGAAAAGATCAAGAGAGAATGGACAGCAACAGGAACAAGGGAGAAAAGAGAGAAGAGGAATGGTCACGGGGCCGCCGCCTCCTGCAACCGGGAGGCAGAAGAAAGACCAAATGGAGCTTGTCCTGTTGGTGCCTCTGAGGCAAAGAGAGAGAAAGAGATAGAGATAGAGATTGCCATTCGACGAGTAAAGTCTTGCCAGTGGATTTCTTCCCGTGTAGGTGTATGTCTTGAAATCTAGATGGAAAGACAGAGACAGGGAGCAAGAGATAGTGGGCAGACGAAGACGAGAAGAGACGTGCCGACACTAGGGTAAGAAAGGCACCGCGGGTCGAGCAACAAGAAGCAAGGACAGACGAGCAAGCAGGACGAGACAGCGATCCTCAAGAGTAACTGGGTGTGCCAGCGCTGGATTGCCCTAGATAGTTTCCAGATTTATCTGTGTCTTGGACATTGGAGGAGCAGCGCAAGTGGAAGGCTGATGGTCCAGCATCATCGACCCCTGCCGAGGACGACGGACTCTTGGGAGAGAGCTTTCTTCTCTCACGCTCTTCTCTTCTCGATACGGCTCTCTTGTTGGTGTCCTCCTCCTTCGTCTCTCACAGCGTCACAAGGTCCGTCATCCCAACTCTTCGACAGCAATGGATGTGTGCCGATGTCTCAGGTGTGACAGTACCTCGATGTCTTCTTTTGCTCCTCTAATTCTTCATTAGTCCCTCTAACGCCTCTTTCTTTTGATTAGTACGGGCACGTCTCTCCCTGGCCCTACGAGGGTCGGCGAGTGCCTCTTTTCTTCCGTAGCTGTAGGTCGGAAAGGAAGACTTGGGTCTCCCTTTTTCTGCTTTCTGTGACATTGTCTCTTCGTGCTTCTGCGCTGTTTCCTACCTCCTTTAGTCAACTCTTGCCACTCGGCCTCGCCTCGCCTCTTCTCTCTGCTTCCGATGATGTTTGTCTCCTGGTCTCTCACCTCATTCCTGCCTCACATTCCTTTCGAAGTATGTGCTCTTTGGAAGCACGACGCACTAAGAAGAAAGCGGAAATTGGCTAACAAGTTTTCGCCCTCAGCCACTCACTTACCAACCGCCAAAGTGCAAGAACAGAAACGTCTTGCTGAATGCTCCTCCTCCCTCCTCCCAAGGTCGGTCTTGCCCTTGTTGTCAGAAACGTGCGAGGGCTAATTTAGAAGCGCGGAATTGAGCTTGTTACCATCGATCCTAGCCTGCCCTTGTCTCAAGGCTGCTTCCCTAGTCAAGCACAACTTTCTAAGGTCGGTCGGTCAGGAAGAAAGAAGAACAACCACAAATGGTTTTATTCCTCTCCTCTCTTCCAAGGCAACTTGTCACTCGTCGGTTACTATCATGATAAGGGTTACTTCGCGCCTCACTTGTCTTCTGTCAAGCGAAGAGCTGCAAAAGTAGTAGGTGCCAAGTAAGAGATGGGGCAGCCAGTATCTTCCATCCATGGTCCCTGTCATGGGTCTCTGATCGATGACCTGTTGGGGCAGAATCAAGCCCGTTGTTGGCTGCCAATGTGACCAGCTAATACATGGAGATGCAAGCCTTATCAAACCAGGAAGGACAACTACCGCCGTGCTATTCCAACGATGGCTCGCCCCCAGCCCCAAGACCACGGAGATATCAAGGAGACAATACTAAGGGCAGGATGATGGGCAACAAGACCAGCAACAAGCGACACATCTCTCCACCTTGCAGTTGCGGGATCGGAGCAAGAAGAGAAGCGAAGAAGAAGGAGTTTGCAGGCAGTATGATGAAAAGAAAGGGACTTGCAGCTGGCAAGAAGGAAGAGGAGGACGATTCGGTAGACGTCCTCACTCTACTTCAACGACGGATGCAGGAAGCACTATTATCATGGTTTGTAGGCAGTAAGGTTCATTGCAGCTGCACTGATATGATGTGCTCTCACGTCCGCTTCTCGGCATCGCAGAGTCACTGACGGCTATTGGACACCTGGCCTTAGCCTCCGCTCTTATCTCCACTATTCTTCCTTTCACACCTGAAGGTCAGGTCGCTATCATTAATGCTTCTTATCTCTTCAACTTGTTGTATCGCCCACCAACCCAGCCAAATCAATAGACAAACAACGTCACGGTTGTCAAGGTCAACTAACAAGATGACTGGTCAAGGAAGAGGAAGCAGACAACACCTTGATTGTCCCACCTTGTCCTGGGGCACCTCAGCATCGCTGCGTCCCACCTTGCCTGCCTACCCTGTCTCTGCTGGATCTTCATTGGATCTCTGGATCTGCGTGTCTGGTCTTCGGTCTCTGGAACTCTATTTTCTGAGGCTCAGAGCCGCTTCGATGACCAAATCTCCGCCGCCAAAAAAGTAGTTGTGGGGATTGTGCGTCGTACGCGTGCAGCTGCTGTTAGATAAGGCTACATCTTGCTATGGCTAAGTACCAAGTACTCTGTTTAGTTGTTAGTTGGGGTGACTTGAATAAGTGGAGTGATGAATAGTAGACCAATAGCTGTACTTGCGTCAGTGGGGGTGTAAGTACTTGTAGTACTTGTACCTGCCATATACGCACCTCTGTGGCGTCGGTACTTTTACAACAACGTTTTGTCTTTAGAGGTGGGGAGAGGGGGAACTGAACTGGGGGATCGTAGGTGGGTAAGTGACAGGTACAAGTACTGTAACAGGAAGGAATACTTGTTACTTGGGGAATTATTGTAACAGTGAATTGGACCTACCGCCCTGCTACTGTAACTATCCAGCAGTCCCTTGTCATGTCATTATGACAGATCAGAAGGCCAGCTGAAGCTCCAGAAATTCTGCAGCTCGAGCCCTTCTATTATGAAGCTCAGCTGGTCTTCCTATGAAAGCGCTGACTCCGGAGTACCTCCTGCTTAGGGTTATGCTGTCCCGACATTTGGTGTGGAGATCCTCCAAGTCTGCTGTGCGCTCTCCAAGTGTAGCCAACTCTCCAACGGCACAAAACTGCATTACCTCATTGGGGAATAGAGATGCCCATACATTTGCTATACAAAAAAATAATGATGAGTTGCAAGCACTGTGATCACACTAGCGAAGGGCAGCTGCAGCTGTTGCCGTAGAGTAGGCGGCCTCCACCTCAGAACCCTGTTTATGGCAATTGAGATGGTCGCTCATAAAGCTAGGACCGCTGAAAACGGTTGGCGCAGAAGTCGAAGTGCGCTGAAGTCAAGCACAGTTCTTATTAGTTATTGCGACATCACCTAATGGCCGCTGTGTCGTCTCATGCTTTTACTCTTCTGGCGCCAGGAGACTCCTATTATGATCAGCCATTAGAAGCAGCACCTGTCTTAAGCGCCTCATAAAGGCGAGCGTGATGGGCTTCTTGATATTTAACCAACCAACTAAGGTGCCAGTGCTGATATCACTACTGATTGATGATATGAGATACCTTCTCTTTCCCTTTCCTCACTTAATCTTCTAATTGTCGTCATCACCGTTAAGTTGGTCATCACCGCATAGTTCTCCTGAGGGCCGCGGTGTTCGTTGGTGAGAAGATGGGGAAGAGGCCATTCTTCTTTGGTGTACACTTTGCAGAATGACTAGAGACAAAAAAAGAAGTAACAGTAGTAGAAGTAGTCGTCAAAGTAGTAGTGGCAGGAGCAACAGCTGGTTGTTCCACCAGCAAAACTTCCTAGCCATACTCTACTCCTTGCATCAGAGTGAAAGAAGATAGAACAAAGAGCAAGAGGAGTATCGCCTAGCGGTCAAGGTCTTCCTCTTTGAACGGCTAAATAGAGCGACGAACGGGTGATAACGAGAACTGAGATACAAGAGGAAGAGGACTAGACAAGGACAACATAAGGAAAGTGACGAAAGTTGCAATAGCGCTGATGAGCAAGAAGAGCACCAGACAGATAAGAGGAAGAGTGACCAGGGACTATATACCGGATACAACTCACAGTCCTAACAGAGATTTGCGAGGGCAAGATCGATTAGCTCCACAGTTTCAGGAGGTTTGCAGCGGCTGAAGCACTTGCTAGTTCTATTTTTAAGATACCATAATACAACTCGTATAAATCTAGCAGAGCTCAAAAATTTTAAAGAGGTCAACTGCTTCCTCAGTCAGCTCTTCTTCGAGACGACAAAGAACAACGCGGACTTCTCGCTATCAATGATCCAAGGAGGAAGAAGTTCCACTGGAAGAAAGGTGTCGGATTTTGATGCCCCGAATTCAATGCTCTGAACGCTATTCCAAGCTGCAAGACGCGTCGCACGTTGTTGCACGTTTTTCTTACCCCAGTCAGGCATTCTCCTCCTCTCATACTGTTCATGATATAGATAATGAGCTTGACGCGGCGGGTAAGACGTAGCGCTCTCTCCCGTGGCCACTGGATTCACCGTAGCGGAAAGGTCTACCCGATGGCCCGTCTCTGATAGCAGCCTTTTTGCTCGGCTAGAAATTAGAAAGGAGTGTATAATATAATAATAATCGACTACCGTTCGAAGAAAATGAAGAGATGCAAATATGTACGACGCTAAAAGAACTAAACTAATAATAGGCCAAAAAGAAAAGAAGAGCGTAATTAGAACCTCACTCACCCGGATTCTACTAGGGCCAGGCATTGACCGATGAAAGAGCAACTGTGGGGCAATCAAGGAGACAGCAATCCCTCCTCTCCAATGACCTTACAGAGAGATGAAAGGTATTCATGCTTTCTCTTCCTCTCTGTCTTTTTGAACATGTTTGGCAAAGTTGAGAATGGCCCACCAGTCCTATAGAACTAAGAAGTTCGCCTTTCCTCCTCCTTCTGACCGCGAAATGCAATAGATAGAAAGACAACCATTCTCCCTTCCAAATATCAAAGATTGCTTAGTCTAAATCAAACCTCTTCAAGGGTAAAAATAACCAGAGCTGTTGATGCCCCTTTCGTTTAGGATAGATTACCAAGTCCAAGAAATCATCACAATCAAACAGCATCCTCGAGAAGATGAGACGCAGAAAGACGCAGAAAGACGCAGAAAAATGTAGATAGACGCAAAAAGACGCAAACAAGCAGCAGACATTCATAAATCAAAGTTCACTCAAAGTGCACCACAGACTCCCTTGACACTGGAGGAAGATGAAGACCGAGCTACCTGCTTGCTGTTGCTTTTGTAGCTGGGGCAAGATGTCCAACCGAGCTCACTTCGCAAGTTCTGAGCTGGGTGAAGGACAAGAATCATATATTGAAGACTACAGGCACGGACTCACAGGCAGAGTCGGCTCGAAGAGATCTCGGATTCAAGGTCATTATATAGTACCTTTTCTACCTTATGCGGGTTGACACATTGCAATATGGTCCAAAGAAGATTGGCTGTGATGCCCATCACCACGAAAGGGACGGCTGCTTTGAGAAGATCGCTACCACATTGAAGTGTGTCTTTGGAATTTTAGCCATCGCGCTCCAATATGGCAAAGGCGACGGTGATCCCGTAACCGCGACAATAACAACGTTTTTACTTTTGGGCGCGACGGTGAAGCTCAGTGTGGTCGTGTACACTGAGATACGCCGTCGTGGCGTAGTGGTGAAGCAACCGCTACCTAGCAACCCTATTGTCACGACCAACTCTCCAAAGTCAAGTATGAGTCAAGGCACCGATGAAATTGGTCTACAAGCAACAGTATCTCTTGTCAGTGATCTGGCTGCTGATGAAAGCGGTAAAGACGGAGGAGGAACGCCTATGGCCGACCATCATGGCATCGAGGGAGGCTACTTTGAGACGCTGCTTTAGAAGATTTACTACTTGATCCATATGCGGCGCTAGCTATGGTTAACTATTAAACTTTTCTTAGATGTACCCATATAGGGCAGTGAACTCAAAACGCTTTCTACCTCATAAGCTACGGCGGGGAACTACGAATGGCAAACAAAAAGATTGCAAGGAGAGCCAGCGTTGACAATACCTACAAACAAAAGATTTCAAGGAGAGCCAGCGTTGACAATACTACCTTTTTACCTAAAGCGGAAGCCGGTGAGCAGGTCACACATCGAGCTCTTCCAGAGAAAGACTGAAATCTCCTGGGCTTAGTGCTTCGAACTCGTCAGCGTTGATAGGATTATAGCTTAGGTTAAGTCTCTTCAGGGTCTTGTTGCCGAGAAGAAGCGCCAAAGCGAGCCTTCTTGCCCCACTGGCAGTAATTTTGTTACCTGCCAGGTCGAGTTCAATTAAGCTGTGGTTCTCTGCAAGGGTCGTGGCTAAGCTCTCGACACCATAATCACCAGTGTCGACATCTCCGAGACGGAGTTCATGCAGGCGACTGTTGAACTTAAGCGCATCAGCGAGACGTTGTACACCGAAATCACCAAGCTGATTCAAAGTTAGATCAAGCCGCTGCAATGCAGGATTCGCTTTGAGTACTTCTGCCAAAGAAGTGGCGCCTTTGACACTAACGTTATTCTCCACCAAGCTAAGGCCGAACAACCTGGAGCCGTCTTTTTTTCTTTTTTTGAGGATTGCCTCCTTTAATTGCTCTGCGCCATAATCACCAATGCTATTGGTCCCCAAATCAAGATGTTGTACCACAGAATCCGTACCGCCGAGCGCACTTACAAGTGCTACTGCTCCACTGGCAGTGATTGCGTTCTCCCGTAGGTCAATTGACCGTAAGGTGACGTTTCCTTCTAGGCCTTCGCTAAGGGCTATCGCACCGCTGTTGGCCATACCGCAGCAGCTGAGGCGGAGCTCCTGCAAAGTACGATTGTGCTTGAGAGCGTCTGACAGGTAACCAGCCCCATTCCTAGCGATTTGGCTTTCGCCTAGATCAAGATACACCAAAGGACAACCTCTCAGCGCTTGGGCTAAGGCTTTCGCTCCCTCATCACCCACAGAGTTGTCTGACAAGTTAAGCCATGTTAGTCCAGAGGTTGGGAGGAGCGCGGAGGCTATAGCATGTGCACCTCTTGCAGAGATCTCGTTGTGCCCTAAATCGACTTTCTTCAGGGACTCATTGGCCATTAATACATCTCTAAAGGCAATAGCACCGCAATCACCGATTCTATTGCGGTAGAGGTGTAGTTCTTGCAGGCTAGTGTTATCCTTTAGGCTAATGGCCAATTCTTCCGCACCAACCGCACTAATACAATTTGATTCTAGAGAGAGACCCATTAAGGCTCCGTTTTCCTTTGTTTTTTTCTTAAGTACCCGCGCCATAGCCGCTGCACCCTCATCCCCGATCTTGTTACCGTCCAGATCGATGTACTCCAACACTGTCCTTGATCCTTGAAGTGCTTCGGCTAAGTACTTCGCACCCGCATCGCCAATACCAATACTGCTGTGGCCAATCGCTAGCTCTCTTAAGGTAGTGTTTACCTTTACTAAATTGGCCATTGCCACTGCGCCGTCTCTGCCAATGTGGTTATTACGTAGGCTTACAGCTGTCAGGGTATTGTTGTTCTGAAGTGCCTCTGCCAGGACTATCACATCCTCATCTTTGATACGCCCAAGCTTCAAACGAAGCTGTTGAAGAGCAACCTTGCCGTTGCTGAGCACCTCGGCTAACGCTCTTACCCCCTCATGACCTATCATGTTGAGGAATACGGTAAGCGTCTTCAAAGTCTTGTTGTCTTCTAGTGCGCTGGCCAGTGCTATAGCACCTACGTCGGATATATTGTTGTCCCATAGAAAAAGCTCCTCTGTTTTCGGCTTATCCGTACCCTTAAGAAGCTTCTCAAAAAGGACTTCTGCCGCTCTGTCCCCAAGTTTCCTCCACACTCCAAGTCTCTTTAGGCTGGGAGCAAGTGCTGCCAGAGCCATGATCGGTTGCGGTACTGGGGTCCAAACACATTCTGTCTCAGTTAACTGATCTGGAGCCGACGCCGCTTGAAAGTCGACATCATCCCGCTGCACGGCGTCAAAGTCAATCTCATCAAGCTCCGCTATGAATCGATCTCGCCTTCTTTGGCAATACTGGCGCATATTCCGATAAGCCTTTTTAATATGCGTTATCGCCTCGGCTTGTGTAAGGCCCGTCTCTGTCATGACGTCATCTTTTATCTCCTGAAATCCTCTTTTCGTCTTGAGCTCGCTCCAGACGGGAAGATTTTCCTCCCAAAGAGCTCTGTACCTCTTTAAGATGGTATTAGCCTGCTTGGTGTTCTCCCTCTGCTGCATTGGTGTAGGCGGAGTACCTTTTGCCCTTCGAGGTGGTGAGGCCATCTTACGGTCTGAGGTTATCTTCTTCTTTACAGCTATATCAAGCACAGTTCGTCTGCTGAAGCTTGGTGCTCCAGAAAGAGATTCTCAACAGAACATGCAGACTGAGTTCTGAAATCGCAAGGAAGGGATCTTGGGGGGGGGGTTAGAGGAGAAGGAGTCAGTACAGGAACTCACCAAATGTGAGAATGAAGAACAATAGAAAGCTTCAACAAGAAAAAGCCCCTACACAAAGATTTTGGTTATTAGAAGAAGTAACGCCTTGTAAGGTTCTGCACTTTCTGAGTCACAACGTTCTCATTGACAACGTCCTACAATAGCAGGTTATCATTCCTGTAGACAAGAATTTGAACGGTTTTGAAGGATCAGTGAAGAATCAGTGGTTGGGTTGCGAGAAACATGCCTTCACTCAAATAACCCTCTCCTCTCGTCCGAGAAGAGGAAGCCATGTCTTTTGACCTCAAAGACGCCAGAAGAAGAAAGGCCATTGCAATCAAATTGAAAAAAGACTCCTGCTAGTAGAACTAGTCGGAAAGCTGTTGGAGTTGGGGTTCTTATTAGAGATTATGCGATTGTGGCGGTTGAGCTCATACTA
This sequence comes from Hyphochytrium catenoides, assembly GCA_900088475.1. Classification (NCBI taxonomy): domain Eukaryota; class Hyphochytriomycetes; order Hyphochytriales; family Hyphochytriaceae; genus Hyphochytrium; species Hyphochytrium catenoides. The sequence continues at coordinate 8,712 of FLMG01002090.1, read as the reverse complement.
TTCTGCTAGGTTTGGTTTACAGCACACAGCATACCACAATCCACTTGTGCTTGTGTTCAATGGCACGGCTCTCAGAACTTCTCCAGGCAATATTGCAGATGTTTCCTTGTTTCGTGGAAACATGTCTCCCCTTCTTTCAACCACCATAACAGGATGCCAATTCCTTCCGTTAGTTCTTCGCCACTGGAACTTTGCGGAATGGAGTTTGAGTATTCTAAAGGGGTCCCTGATAAAACAATGTCAGAATACAAAGATATGCAGCGGGCACTTTATAAAATCAGCGATTCTTCTATAAAGGCTTCAGGAGAATGTATGTCACCCTAGGAAAGCTAAAGAGCTTTGCTTAGTGGATGGGGAGACAATACCAATTTGACATGTTTTCTGTTCTCAGAGACGAGTATCAGGGGCAGATTTGTCAGCAAATTTCCGACGCATCGTCCGTCCTCAGCAGGTGCTTGAAGTCTGTCGTCGCAATAGGGCAGAGATCTTTGCCTGCAGAGGAGAGGTCAAGGAAGTCAGGTCAAGGAAGTCAAGTCAAGCAGTCGTGCCGAGGAGCACAGGCTGAGTAGAATGGTGGACAGAAGCCATGGCCTGGACGAAGAAGAGAAGCCCTTGCCCTCATCTTCCCTGAGGTCTTCTAGCACTGAACAGCATCCAGGGCAGTCCTCTGTGGCACTAGCAGTGTCTTACCGGGCTTCTGATAGGAAAGAGAGCGCTTCTGCTTTGCGTTTGGACAGCGCAGCAGCTTCCGTTCACACCTCCTCGGCCATCATAGACGCTAGCGCTCACGCTCCTCCACCACGCCCACCACCAGTGGGCTGGGCCACTACCTGGGGCTCTGGTGGTGAAGCTTCTTCTTCGTCTTCTTCCGCAATCGTAACAGGCGGGACAGCAGCGCTCCAGCTGGATTCTGGGACGTTCCCAGCTGCTGGGACTGCAAGGGCTCCTTGTAATGTGGTACAATTAGAGCAGCACCTTCCCCTTCAAGCGGCATTTGCTCCTTCTCCTTCGTCTGCAGCAGAGTCGGACAAGGATCATGCTGAGGTGACAAGCATTCCTCTTGCCCAAGCATGGGCAGTGTCATCAGCATCGGCATCAAGCCGGATCCCTACTACGAAAGCAGCTGCACAGTATGGTGAAGTCGTTGCAGCCCACTCTTCATTCTCCTCTAGTAGCCCCATCTCAAGTCTTTGGATTGTGAGCCATGACTCTGTCGTCTTTGTTGATGTGCCTCCGTCACTGCTGGATCGCCTCCGCGCTGTGATGAGAGAGACCTGGAGGCCAGATGCCATTCAGCAAGAGAAAGTTCAGAGCGAGAACACAGTGACAGTGAAGCTAAGAGGCTTTCCCTTTGTGAGGATGGGGTCCTTCAGGAAGATTTCAGGTTATAAGAATCTTCTGCCAAGCTTCCGGCTGCTTGTGGGGCTGCACAGAGCATTCTGGGAGGCAGGATGGGGCTCTCTTTGCCCCGCCATTCCGCTTTCCCTGCAGGACTATCAGACTTCTTTCTTTACCTATCGCGGATCTCCGTTGTTTGACGCTCAGCGTGATGCACTCTTCGGTATGCAGCTGACAGGCACAGATATAGCCCTTCTTGACGCTAAAAGAGATGTGCAATTGGCAATCCGAGAGTTTCTGCGTGCTAACTGGCCAGCAGGGATCACGGATGAGTTGGAGACGTGTGATGGAGCTGTTAAAGCTTTTACCCTGAAGGATGTCTCCTTCTGGCCTGCTGTGGAGGTGCTAGGGAAGACCGTGGTTGGAAGAGGAGCCAGCACACGGAGGCTGGTAGGCCAGTTGATAGCGTTTCTGGCCAAGGAACTGAACTACGTGATCGCGGACCTCCACCATTGCTTCACACACAGTGAGAACAAGAGCACAAACCAAATGATTGTCTTTGTAAGAACCCAGCAAGGCCAATCTCTGCTCCAGAGTGCCTAGCTCGATGCGTTCGAGACCTATAGGCGGCAGCGGTCCCAGTCATGCTCACCCTCAATCCCTAGCGGCCCTGATCGGAGTTAGACTATGAGTGCCTTTATCCTTACCTTCACCGCAAGTTTTGAGACGAGGTGGTTGCGGTCGCTAAGCAATCTTGGCTGTATCATGGTCAAAATGAGAGCACTTGTTCCTGGACTTCCCAGCAGCATCCCCCGAAGTCTGGAGTGCGTTTGCTGCACGGTTGGTGTGTGCATCTTGTTGACGATGCCTCATCTTGCTCGTTCCCATAGCGGCCCACATCGGCCTTTAAGGCGCAACCCCAGCGCCTCAAAAGCCTAGGTCTCATCCTTGCGGGGAGATCCACTCACGTCGCTCAGTATGCACTAGCTAGTCAACCTCAACAACAGGGAGGCCACCTTTGCTTTGCTTTGTAGAAGGAACCTGTCTCGCTTTGACCGCCCTGGACGCACCATCTAAGGGAATATGGATGCCCAAGAAAAGACAAGAAGAGTGACCAAGTAGGACGAGAAAGAAGCAGGGTCATCAAGAAGGAGATGGTAGAGCTAAGGATACTGACTTCTTGGATGTGATATATTCTTTAGCTTTAACGCTAGAGCCACAGCTGAGGGTCCTTTGCTGACCATTGGAGGCCGCAGGGCATCACAAGGGCCCATGCGCGGCTAGGATGAATGTAGGTTACCAAGCAGAAAGTACTAGGCGGAGGTTAGGATGGATAAAGTGCCGCCGGTAGCACTCTCATCATGCCACTCTATATCCAGTCTTTCACTCTGTCTCTCATTTCGCTGTCAGGGGCCAGCTCTGTACGCCGTTCCATCATGTTTTTTGGCCTTTTCTCTCTCGCTTTTTGTTCTCTTTCTTCCCATCTTTCTCTCTCTCTTTCTCTCTCCCGCCGGCTTCAAGCCTTCTCTAAGAAGCGATAAGCCAGATTAAGAGAAAAGGATCAAGAAACGGAATGAGCAGATCGGGATCGTACCTCGGAGGAGAAGAAGAGGAAAGATCGGTCGAGAAGGAGTTAGAGAATGTGACTGCTTATGTTTGTCAATAAAGAAAGAGAGGAAAGACAGACGCCGCAACAGCATTTCTCTCTCTCTCCTTCGTCCCCTGGAAGAAGAAGCACAACGTCGTAGCATGAGTGAATAAGTGTATATACACAGATCCAGACTTGACGACCCTGCTCCTCCTCGATGTAAGGAGGACGAGAGAGGAATGCCGTCCCATGTCCCTCTTGTGGCCTTCTCTCCCTTGTCTCCTCTTCTCCCCTTCCTCGACTGCCGAGGCATGCCGAAGACACGAGCTGGCACGTGGGAAGAACAGGTTCTATAGGAAGAGAAGCCAAGAGAAAGCTCACTCTTCTGGCTTCTTTGTCAGGCAGCAAAGAGGCATTGACATAGAGAGAAAAGTGCGACAGATATTGAGAGAGAAAGGTAGGATGGCCCCAACAGGTTTTGGTGGGGGACGCTTGAGAGAGGAGAGAGAGGAGAAGAGACTCACGTAAGAAAGAAACGTTGGAAGGCAAACGGAAAAGAGAGAGACAGAGACCTATGAGATGAGAGAGAGAAACAGAGAAGAGTGAGTAAGAGAGAAAGAGACAGAGACAGAGAGAGAGAGAGAGAGACACACACACAGAGAGAGAGAGAGAGAGAGAGAGAGTCTGTGTGAGAGAGAGAGAGAGAGAGAGAGACAGAGAAAGATGGGGAGGATGGAGGAAGCGGTCGTTACATAATAAGCCGCCAACGGCCACCTGTGCTGTTTGGTGGCAAAAATAGCGGTGCAAAAATAGCGTCGCCCTTCCCCGTCACCTCCTCCCCACTACGGCTCTCCCTCTCTTCCTCCACCATGGCAGAGAGAAGAGACGAAGAGAGAGAGAGAGAGAGAGAGAGAGAGAGAGAGAGAGAGGGAGAGAGAGAGAGGAGAAGAGAGAGAGGGAGAGAGAGAGAGAGAGAGCTTGTGAACGTCATGAGGAGATTAACGAGGAGGGGAGAGAGTGTGAGAAGGAGGAGAGGCCCGAGCAGAGGAAGAGAGCGACGATCGGCTTGGAAAAGTTCCTGCTTTTCTTCGGGTTGATGTTTTCCGTTGTCCAGACTGTGCTCAAGAGCTCCCCTTCAGTTTCTGGCGACGAGCAGTGTAGGCAGGGAACTTTGTAACTGCAAACTATTAGAGATCAGAGAGACGGAAAGAGCCAGCAGGGAGGAGAGAGAGAGAGAGAGAGAGAGAGAGAGGACCGAGAGGCACTTTGTTAAGCAGTAAACGAGAGCTCTAAGGATGGACTGTTAAGAGTAACGTAGAGAAAAATTTGGAGGAAGGCGGCGACATGGAGAGAGAGGGAGTACAAGTACAAAGAACAAGGAAGGGACAATGAGGAGAGAGAGACAGAGAGAGAGAGACAGAGAGAGAGAGAGAGAGAGAGAGAGAGAGAGAGAGAGAGAGAATCTATCAATAATGGCCCAATCCCAGCAGCGAAGAGAAGAAAACGGGCCCAACTTTTTCACTCAATAGCCTTGTTTTACTATCCTCTTTCTCTCCGCCTTCCTCTCTTTTCTCTCTCTCTCAATCCGCAGCACCTCCTTTTCGCCTTCACGCTTTGATATCTCTCCCTCCACACCTCTCACTCTCTCTGTGTGTCTCTCTGTCTCTCTGTCTCCCTTTCTTTCTTTTTTTTTGGTCCCTTGTGGAGATTTGGAGCGGTGACCTTTTCTCTGACACATCGCAGGGATAGTAGAGTTCGGTCCACGCGCGTTTCTCTCTCTTCTCTGTTGCTCTTACTCTTCCATCCTCTTCCCTTCTTTCCCTTCTCTCGGACAGTGTGCTGCAGCTCTGGGCTTCACAAAGCTCCTCTCTCTTCTCTCTCTCTCTCTCTCTCTCTCACTCTCTCTTAGTCTCTCTCTCTCCTGCCTTCATTTGTCGAGTGGCAGCCTCCTTCTTACCAGCCTCCGAGACCTCAGCGTGCGCTTCTCTCAATCTCTAGAAGCTGCCGCCTCTGGTTTCTCTCCTTTATCTGTTATCTCTCTCTCTCTCTCTCCCTCCCACTTTCTCCAATAAACTCTCTTGCAAACATGGTTCACGGGCATCATTCCGTGGCGGTATCGCCCCTTAGCCGCGCTATCACGATCGAGTCTACCTCTTCTTCCACCTCTGCGGGGGAGAAAGGGAAGGAAGGAAAGCATGACTCTCAGAGTCTTTCCTCTTCTCGCATCCCCGAGACGCCTACCTTCCCCTTCCAGCCGTACTCTGGCAGTACAACGAACGCCTATGGGCAGCTTCCAACGCCAGGTTCTCTCTCTTCCCTTCCAACTTTCGCAGTCCCTCGGAAGTCTTCTCTCTCTTCGGCATCTCCTGCCTCTTCATCATTCTTTGCACGAAGAAAGAAGCTGCTCGTAGGAGTTGTGGCCGCGATGGGAGTCTGCGGTGCAATTATTGGGGCTGCTATCTCTCTCTCTCCGCAAAAAACCAACGAGTCTTCTCCCTCTCTTCCTCCATCATCGTCTCTCTCTCTCTCCTTCAATGTCCCTCACTCCTCCTCCTCTGGACCTGACCTTCAGTGTATCGGCTACTCTCCCTTCCATCACCCGCTCTACCCGGCCGACCTCCCGGCTGTCCTGGACCAAGATTTCTCTCAGATCAAGAGGCACTTCCAGTGTATAAAGACTTACTATTCCCAGTATTTCGGACAGAACGTGGCCGAGTATGCCCAGAAGCACGGACTGAAGGTCGTCCTCGGCGTGTTCTATGACTCAGAGTTTGCCCAGACGGAGATCGAGCACGCGGCCGAGAGCTGCAAAAGCCATGGAGACACGGTCCTTGGGATCATTGTCGGCAGCGAGGACATCGCTCCGGCAGGAATCAAGGGTACGGAAGACATCTTGCGCGTGGTGAGAGAACTGAGGGAGAAGGGCTGTCTGAGGACGCCCATTGGCACCTCTCAGCGGCTGGCCGAGTATCTCTCTCCTTCCAATCCTCTCTCGACTCTCTTGGAGAAAGACGAGCTGGACTTCTATGGCGTGACCATCTATCCTTTCTTCTCTGCTGGAACCAAGGCCGACAATCCGGCAGAGATGTTAGAGCTGCAGATGGGACAGCTCTGGGAGAGATTCCCCGCCCTGCGATCGGTAAGAGCAGACATCTAACATTGAGGGGCAGAGGAAGTAGAAACAAAGGGAGAGAATGTCGGGTTGCAATAAAAGTGAGAGAGAGAGGGGGGAAGAGAAAGAAGAGAGAGAGAGACAGACAGACAGAGAGAGAGAGAGAGAGAGAGAGGACAGTGTGCCTCCCATCGCGGGCTGTTCTTTTGTCCGTTTCCCTGGACTTTCCTCCCGTCTCATCATCCATCTAACCCTCCCCTTTCTCCTCTCTCTCTCTCTTTCTCTCTCTCTTTCTCTCTCTCCTTTTCCCTCTCTCTCCCTCATCCCACGTCTTCTCTTCTTGCTTCTCTCAGAGGTTTCACATTACGGAGACTGGCTGGCCAACCGAAGGCTCCCCGTCCTTTGACAATCAGCCCAGCACCCGGACGGCCGAGACTTACTTCGGCCAATTCTCCCGGTTGGCCTGCGGCGGTTTCTTCGGAGGCTGGACCTCATACTTTATCTATCACGACGAGAAGACGCCTCAGAGCCTTGACGTTAACCAGTTCTTTGGCTTAGCACGAGCGGATGGAACATTGAAGTTCTCTCTCCCTGTCATTTGCAATAAGGATCTCTCTCTCTCTTCTCCCTCTCTCCCTGCTGCACAATCCTCTTCTCTCCCTACGGCTGAGGGATGGACCATCGAGGCAGACTGTGACTACGAGGGAAATGACTTGATCGCGGCGGCGGGCCAAGGAGATCAGTGCCCAGGACTTTGCAATGGCCAGTCAGGATGTCTCTCTTTCACTTGGAACCGGTACAACGGTGGCACCTGCTGGCTGAAGAAGGCAGCAGGGGAGAAGAAAGGCTATCCTGGTGCTCTTTGTGGCGTCAAGGCGTCTTCTTCGCCATCTTCCTCCCCTTCTCTCTCTTCCGCTTGGAGCTATCATGAGGGCGTTGATCTGCCTGGCAATGACATAGGAAGTGTCTTGGCTCCTCAGTCCTCTTGTGCAGCTCTCTGTGAGAAGAAGGACGGCTGTGTCGCCTTCACCTGGACAGATTACTTGGGAGGCACGTGCTTTCTGAAGGCTACTGCACGGAGAGAAGAAGAAAGAAGCGGTGCTTTCTCAGGAAAGCGAGGAGGAGGAAACGCTGTGGCTGCCAATAGCAATCCTCAGCAGCCAGAAGGATGGAATTGTGAGAGTGACAGAGATTTCTATGGCTTTGATATTGCTAGCGCTCGAGGGAAACAGAGTGACTGTTTCGCTGCGTGTGAGAGCCTGAAGGACTGCAATGGCTTCACGTGGACGAACTGGAAAGAAGGAACTTGCTGGTTCAAGAAGCTTCCTGAATCTCCCGGCTCCTCTCCTTATCTGGGTGGCTCTTCATGCAGAGTGCTTGGAGCGGAAGAGAAAAGAGAGAGAGAGAACATGTCTTTTCCAATGGAGCAAAGAGGTTGGCTTGTGGAGACGGCAAAGGATTACTTTAGGGGCGATCTCTCTTCTGCCTGCGGCTCTCCTCTCTCTTGCTTCTCCGGCTGCGAGGCGCTACCGGGCTGCGTGGCCTTCACTTGGACCAACTGGAACGGTGGGACGTGCTGGTTCAAGAGCAGGAAGACAGAGCCAAGGGGCACCGTGGGCGCTTACTCTGCTGTCATGCTGAAGTAACCGCTTCCCCATATTTCTCTCTCTCTCTCTCTCTTTCTCTCTTTCCATGCCCCGAGTCAGCTCCATTTTTCCTTAAACTTCAGCGCGTGCGGCTCTCTGTCTCGCAAGGAAGAGAATAGGAAAAAACGTCTTTATAAATAGATACTTTTCACATAAATATGTGGTTTATAGGTCCAATCTCTCCACTGCCTCTCTCTCTTTCTCGCTCTCTCTCTCCCTCCTTCTCTCCCTCTCTCTCTCTTTTTCTCTCTTCCTCTCTCTCTATCTATCGATCTATCTATCTATCTTTCGTTTGATTCCATCTCCATCGCGTGTCTGCCCTCGTTCTTGTCTTTCTCCCTCCGGGTCAACCTTCTTCCTTGAGCCCCTCAACCTGCTTCATCTTCTTCAGAATGAAAGTCCTCACTGTACGCGAGACTGTCTCGCTCGAACTCGTCTTCGGGACGAGAGAAGGAGAGAGAGGTAGAGTGGCCCAAGAGAGACATCACGTGGCTAGCAGGAGAGAAGGCGAAAGATGAGAGAGAGAGAGAAAATAGTGGCTTCTTCTCCCCAGGACCCTCTCCGTCTCGATCTGGAAGTATTTCTATAGGAAGTGGTCTTGGGCCAGAGGAGTCTGCCGTCTCCTCACCTTCTTGACTCGCTTCAGCCCAGAGGGAAAGAGAGAGATGCCGTCCGCATTTCCGGTCTCTTCTCTCTCTTTGCCTTTCTTCCCCATCTTCCTCTTCTTCTTCACTAGAGACACAATGCGCACGATCCCAGAAGGGTCTCGGAGGCCAGGCCCGTGAATGGTTGTAGGGAAGGGGGACGTCTCTCTCTTCTCCAGTGTCTCTTCGGTATTTCTCCCTCTCTTCTCCTTCTCTCTCTCTTTCCCTGGCGGTGGGATTGTCCGTGTGGGCGATGCGAGGTGAGATAGGAGAAAACGTAGGAGCATGGACGAACTCTGGTAGAATGTCTGTTGCGGTGCAAAGGAGATGAGGAAGACAGGTGAATCGGGGAAAGGGACACAGAGAAAGAGAGAGAGAGAGAGA
>FLMG01002087.1:6612-26304 GCA_900088475.1 Hyphochytrium catenoides | reverse complement strand
AGACAGACCCGCGGTGAGAGCTCATGTACAGTCACTTCCGCTCTTTGCGATCTCCTATGGAAACTCGAACAGCAAGCTCTCGTCTCAACACGAATTGGGCGGCGCGCTGTCGTTCGTCGTCAGGCAACTTGTCAAGACGATTCTCACATCAAGTGGAAGCTTGAGATCGGGTGTATTAGGCGGATTAGCACTGACATAAACAAAAGCTCCTACGTTTGACCCTTCAGAAATGGTCAGTAGGATAGCTCACTCCTCCCGGCGCTTCCGGCGGAAGATGTCAACCTGCTTTCTCTAATCTGGAAGGTTGGAAAAGGTATAACCCCACAGATCTTCGGGTTGGACAGACAAGCAGCTAAGTGGAAGATGGAAGATCTCTTAATCCGTGTGAAGATCAAGCAGGAGCAGTGTGTTTCTGAAGGTTCTGATGATGACTGGCAATAAAACGGTTGTGGGGGTAATTACTGGTATCTAGCGCCCATGTTGGACTTTATAACAATGATCCTGGTAGTTAACCGCTAGATATCGATGAAATCTGTTTTCTACCAGTGTGCAACCGGGTATCATTCACCTTATGATGTTGTTGAAGATGAGATCATCCGTCAGAAGAGTCAGAACCAGGGACATCAGTAAAAGCTGAAGGCACTTTCTGGCCCATTTGCACGTCCGCTCCTCCTCAGTTATTTGTCCTGAGACGGTCTACGCGGATTCTCCTCTCATTTTCTTTCCAGCTTCGCTTTGTCACAGCTGCTCCTCCGCTCAATCGCTTTTCCTTCGTCGGTGTGAGTGGCCAATACGTCCAGTAGGTAGTACCGTTCTGACAACAGTCAAGGGTCTTCAGGGAGCTTCGCTTCTGTGTGCATAGTTGCGATGATCTCATCAATGGGGAAACCCCGCCATCTGCAGCGCGTCACGAAGGGCTTGTCTCTGTCATTACGGAGCGTCTGGCTAGAGCAGCAGTCCAGGGCCTTATCCTCTGGCTCATCTTCTCTTCTACGTGACGGCCTGGTAAAGGTGGAGCTCGTGCATCCAGAGAGGAAAGCTGGAACGTCTGGTGATATTCCCCCAGTGGTCGTAATAACTCTGAACAATCCGGAGAAGTTCAATGCGCTGACAGTAGAGATGGGGGAAGCTTTCCAAGGTTAGCTCTTTCTGTACGGCTTATCCTCTCATTCCCATACACTTTCAGAGGGACAAGGCTAACGGGTACCTGCTTAACCAGAGGCCGTCAGTGGCCTGAAACAAGAGTCTTCCAGCTACGGCGCTGCGGTGCTCACAGGCGCAGGTTTCAGTTGTGACTCATTCTTTTCTCTTGATTTGTTCTTAACAGCATGATCTTGCATTTCGATTGTTCTTTACGTCTCCTGCTACTATACATTCCCTTGTATCTTCCTTCAAGGTGTCTCTTTCTGCTTTCTAATTCAAAGAGTTGTTCATGTGGAGGCTTAGTCTAGAACTATGATCAGGCAAGGCATTTTCTGCTGGCGGAGACCTTGATTGGTTGCGAGAGAGGCACCATGACTCTCCTTCAAGAAACAGGTAAATACGTTCGACGAATCAACAACGTTTCCCCTAGCAGACAGCCTCTCTCTTCTCTAGATGAGGGTGTCTATCCCTCTTTCCCTAACGGCTTTAATCCGTAAAGCCTTCGTCTTATCATTGCATGGAAGCTTATAACCCTCCCGCTTTATCCTCAGTATGATAATGCGAAAGTTCTATGAGAGGTTTCTCTCAGTCAGACAACTTCCTGTCCCAGTGGTTGCCGCTATCAATGGGCCCGCCATTGGCGCGGTATGTCGTTCTGAAGTTTTTGAAAGCCCACAGCTGTTGACTAATCTTCTTCCTTCCGAAGTGTTCCTCGGTAGATTGGTTGTTCCGAATTCTCCCTTCCAGAGTGTTCGCTTGCTTGTCCCTATCCTGTCTCTTTTGAAGTGGCAGTGTTAACATGCCCTGTTTTTCAGTTCTTATGCTAAACCAACAGTTACTTATAGTATCTCCGTGACCGTGCTTGCTGGTGTTATAGGGTTTATGCTTGGCTGTGGCCTGTGACATTAGAGTAGTAAAAAAGACCGCTAACCTAGGCTTCACGTTCGTCAATCTCGGCATCCATCCGGTACCTTTCTTTATCTTTACGGCTCACAGTGATGACTTCTTCCTTTTCATCCTAGTCCCCTAGCGATACGGATATGCGACTTCTTTCGTACGTGATCTCAATCCTTTGCTAATGAAACTCAGACTCCATCCCTTGCTAGTCAAGTTGACCCCTTTCTCCCAAATCGCCCTTATCTCTGCCGAGCAAATGTGAATACCACTCCGTCCTAAGTGTTAACTACAAGAATCTGAGAGATTGTCATCCTTTCCATGCCGGTCGCTACTAGGGCATGGGGGCCACTCACTACTTGTCCAATGTTGTGGGCACACAAAACGCAAACAAGCTCCTTTTAACAGGACAGGTAACGTTGAGCACTAAGATCAACGGGGGTTAAAAGGACACGCAGAGCACAGAGAGATAGACACAACGAAGGCCGCTTAAAGCTCACAGGAGTGAAGTTGAAGTGAAACAGAAAAAAGAATAGGAAGTACGTCAGAACAATCCGGGATTGGAGTTAGGAACAGTGGTTGTAGGCACTTTGAGTCTACCAACGCTAACTGCGCTTGTTTTCAGATAATTTCAGGAGAAGAGGCACTTCGTCTGGGCATGGCTGCAGAAAGCGTGGAGGTAAGCACCTACATCATGGGGTGTATGATAAAACAATGCTGAAACGTTTAGCAATACAGCTTTCTCTCTTCATAATGACAGTCTGACCTTAGTGCATATTGCTATTCCCAAGGCTGTGGAGGTGGTAGGGCAAAAGCCTAGATGTACTACTCTTAACCCTTTCTCCCAAATAGGAGTCTCCTCTGCCGCGAGCCATTGAGATCGCGGGACTTATTGCGCGAGCGTCTCCGCTAGCAGTAAGGTCTACCACGAGATCCTTACGTAATAAGCAGGTAAAGGGACATAATTAGACCTGAGGGAGGATGAGCCTGAGGAAGAGGAGCATGGGATGTATGCAGTGTTGTCTGTCAAGTATAGAGTGTTAGCAGTTGAAAAAACGAGTTCGCGTGAAGGAGGGGACCAATGGCACTGGGCTGTATGGGCACATAGCCACTATCTCCCTTACGAGCTTCGCATTGATACGTAGGACCAAGGTGCTGAGACTGCCCTATGGCGTGAGGCCGACTCACAAGCTCTGTGCTACCAATCCGAGGACTTTCTGGAAGGAGTGGCGGCGGTGGCTGAGAAGCGACGCCCTATCTTCAAGGAATATGAAGAGTACAGGGACTGAGCATATGGGCGGGATCCTACATCCTCCACTTACATTATTCCCCAAAAGTCTCGGAACAGAACCTGAACCTTTCATAGCCCTACTGCCTGCATTACTTTGCCCCAACGACTCTAAAACCCTTAGTATATATGAGGGCGGTATGCACGGCGTTGATCTTCACTCTATAGTTCGAGTAGATCTTCAATCTATAGTTCGAGTAAGAGCTAGCAGCAGAAGAAGAGGTAGCCTTTCTCAGAAGCAGCTGCAGAGAGCTACCTATCATGCCCATGCCCAATGGATCCCAAGTTCCAATTTCGAGCGTTGATTAGCATTACAGTCTCATACCTGGCCTTACACCTCGATTTTCCCCCTTGAGAATGACAAAGTACCGCTAGGACTCTGGTACACCAGCGCCCACTTCTAGGCGTCGGTTTATGGGGCACTTCGGGTCACACATCAGTTTCCCCATTCACTCACTTCCTCTTGTGCATCATGGTCTTTGCCTGCTTCAGACCTTGAGACGTAGAATTTGCGACCCACCAACAGCTCCACCAACCCACCCCAAAGTGCTGATCCCCTTGAAAAAACCAAGGAAGGTAATAACTGAAGAGCAACTTTGCCCTCTTGACACAACAGGCCGACCTGAGGGAGCATCTGATCGCCAAAGGTATAGAGCGAGAAGGAATTGAACTGAGTCCATAACTTAACATGACGAGGAGAGTCTTTCTGTCCGCAGCTCGGGACATCGTTGATGCTCCAATCTTCCCCAGTTTCCCAATAATCTTCTTGCAGATAAATTCTTCGTAACGCCTTTCATGGCTCTGGTCCTGGAGGAGTGCTGGAACAGAGGGAGGAATCTTCAAAATGTCCTTTCACTTTTCGTTTTCTCCTCGCTGCTGGTTTGTCTTGGGATCATCACCTCGTCTTGTCTGTCCTGAGAGTATCAGAGCCTTCATCGCATCCACGATGTCCTCCTGGCTTTGTCTACCTGATTAACCCTTTCCTCAGGTCATCCGGGCCGCGACAGTGTGGACAGACTGATAGCTGTCCCGAGTGCTTGTGAGAGTCAGGACAGCGGCAAGATTACTCATACTCTGGGACTATTTCCCTTGTGCTCCATCCGAGAACGAGTTCAGTTTGGTCCTCCTTACCAGTGCCAACTTCAAGATCAGGATGTATAACTGACAGCCGGTACTGCTCCGGAAAGCTTCTGTCCTTGGCTGAGCTAGAACACAGCGCACTAGCCTAGGAGATATACAACATATAGGGACAAGCAAGGGCTCACCATGCCTCCTGGTCTATTCTGTCCTCTTGTCGCCACGCATGACATTCTCGTGGAATATGGAGAGCTTTATGGAAAGCACCTCCCGTCGGAGGGAGTGTGCGCGTTGCAGACTTCGGTGAAAGTTGCAGGATCTTCTATAGCCGGCATACCGTATAGAGTTCTAGAAGGTATACGACTCCCTCCTCTCTCCCTTCCTTACTCTAGATTCTTTCTTCCTCTCTCGCTCTCTCCCTCTTCTTCTATATATCTCTCTCTTCTTCTATATCTCTCCCTATAGATATAAATATGTACATCTATCCCCTTCGCTCCACCCGGATATGTCTGAGAATGAGAACATGTAGGTAGAGAAGAAAAGGGTGAGGCTCGCACTCTGACACGTGTGACGGGGAAAGAGAAGCGGATCATTAGACTACCGGAAACCGAGTTTGACCCAGAAAGCTGCCTGTGGACCACGAGGTATGAAGGAGTGACCTGAAATCTTCTTTGCAATCGGGGGTGGACGTCCTATAACCTGAACCTAGTGATGCCAGCCGGCCCCTCGCTGTCAGCGAAATCTCCGCCATCACATTTAGACTCCTTCTCCTAGACCGCCCTTCGCTACTTCTACGATGTCAACAATCTCCTGACGGGCTTTACCTCTGCTCTCCCTTTTATCTCACGGACCCTCTAACAGGTTCTTTACACTCTCTCGCGGAGACCATCCAAAATTGATTGGCGAAGGCGCCTTTTTCAAGCTTAATGTCCCTCTGTTTTCCCTTGAAGGAGATGGAGATGGCAAAAACATTGGAAATGAACAGTCAAACGACGTGATCGTAACCATCAGACTCCTTTGGCACTCCGTCTCTCCCTCCTTCACCCTTTCCTCGCCAACATCTCTGGGAGAGGACGTCATCTCACTGCCACTCACACGAAATGTCCGTTCCTATCACTTGGCTTCGCTGGGACAGATGTTCTTTGGTCGACTAGACTGTCTATTTATATCATCCCGGATTGGCCTCAAGCTGAACCACTCTCTCCTCTCTCGGACAGAAAGTAAAGAAAACTTTCTTATGGCAATAGTGGAAGAGCAGAGACGGAGGGGCATTGAAGGCCAAAGAAGGAGAAGGTCAAGAAGTTTGACAACCTCCTTGCCAGGCAGTCCACCTGTGGCTTCCCAAATGGCCTCAAGACATAGTACTTCCACCAATTCTCCGATTCTGTTCGCATCAGCACAACCGAATGGAGAAGAGAAGCTAAGGAGCCAGTCGAAACAGTCTCGCCCAACAGTCAACATCCCGTCTGTCAGTGCTAGAAGTAGCAGTGACAGAGAGCCGTATAGGACCAGTCCTGGAAGAGGAAATGTACAGGGCATTAGCGCGATAATATCTCCCCGAACAACCCTCTCACCGCAGGGGGGCGGAGGCAGAGATGGCGTAGGGTCTCCTTTCTCCTCGCTGTCACCTCGCTCTGTCGTAGAGTACACAGAAGAGGATCTTGAGGAGTGCCTTCCGGCACTTGCAGCTTTCGCTGACAGGCAACTGCAAGAACTTCTCTTCTCTTACAGCTGGCTTTGTGAGTTACACCAGAGGATGACAGGTTTTCTCACCTCCTCATCTCCAAAACTAGGATTAGGAGCACATAGCTTGCGATGGGACGCTGAAGAGAACTTTTTTTCCTCTCCTCTCAGCACTGAGCATGCAGCTGATCCCCTGCTTGAGAGGACAGGGAGTGAGGGTAAAATACGGGAAGACGGTCTGGAAGTCCCGTCTATACTAGCAAGATTCGAGCAGAAGAAGAATGGACATGAAGGAGAGAGGGACAAGGAAAGCGGCATAGCCGAAATATTTATCCAGCAGTTCGGGCGTGACCTTCATACTTTAGCAGAGTACATCTACCTGGTCTGGAATGAATGCGTCTGTCTCCTCCAGATAGGAGAGGATGTGGGAAAAAAGGAGATGCGAGAGAGCAAGAAAGAATGGGAGGAAAATAAAACTCTTTTCTGGAGTGCCAGGACTGTGTGCCAGACTTACCAGGGAGAACTTCACGATGACTCTTTCCAAAATCTCACCGCGCTGAAAAGGGAAGCTCTACAACGACTTTCTGAGGCTTCGTCCCTACCTTCTCCACTTTCCTCGCAGCTGGCCATTAAGGACTCCGTCGCGAGAGAAGTGTCGATGAGCATCCATCCTGTCTATGTAATTGTTCAGAGCTATACTTCGACGTCCGACCGCGCAGTGAGGGCAAAAAGATTGCTGCTTTCTGCCGAGAAAGCACCTAACGCAGGTCAGCATTATCGCATAGTCACTTATCTTCAGTTGTGCCATAGTGCTCACACTTGTTGTCTGTTCTTCCGCAGCGTATTTTGCATCTCTTGATTGCACTTTTGTTTGTACTTGCAGAACCTCTGACAGTCCCTCAATCTAAAGGTTCTCCATCTCTCCCTTCTAACTTGCCTTCGGGTTCACGCTCATGGGCTCTTCAGGGGGTCTGGACCTCGAAGTACAATTCTCACATCTTCGCCGCCTCTCCTCTCGAGAACTGCTAGAGGATGAGATCTCTAGCACGACCACCACAGTTAGTCAACCGTCCTTCCCTTTACGACTTTCCTCTTTCCTTCCATCGACACCTTCCGTTTCGACCTGCGGCATCCTGACTCCATCTACTCAACGTCCCGTGCACGTCTTTGTATTCCAGCATGGGTTTGATGGCAAACCGACAGATCTGCGTAAATTGAGGAACAAGCTTCAGCAGTTCCTTCCTCCTGCCCCGTTTGCTGCCTCCTTCTCCCTTCTCGCAACTGCTAATCAATATGACACGGCGTCGGACATTGAGCTCATGGGCCAAAGGTTGGCAAAGGAGGTTGTCACGTTTTTGGAAGCCAGCAGGATTCAGCTTGTATGTCAGCGAACCTTAGCCTCAAACCACTTACTTATACTCAATGGTCTTCTAACTGCCCACCTCTGCCTTCCCCTTGTCCCAGGGCAAAACGTTCCTGCTTTCCTTCATAGGACATTCTATCGGTGGTCTGATCATCCGGTCCGCGCTCTCGGCTCCCGCCCTCGCTTCCTACAAAGAGCACTTCTACCTATATTGCTCTCTCTCTTCGCCCCATCTTGGTTATCGGTATGGATTTGGCCTATTCAACACAGGACTGTGGGCGATGCAGAAATGGCGGAACGCCCAGAGCTTGCGACAGCTTCTCACAAAAGACATGACGGAGGAAGGAGGCGAGAGCTGCCTCCTCCGAATAGCAAAAGGGCAAGGTAAGTGGCCCTCCCTCCCTTCCACTACATCGCATCAATCATAACACAGCTGTCTTCATCAGGGCTGAAACACTTCAAGACTGTGGTGCTCTTCTCATGTGAGAATGACCTCTATGTACCTCTACATTCTGCCCGCATGGAGCACACAGAGACTGCAGGAGGCGATAGGAGCCAGTACGGAAAGGAGTTTAGAGAAATGGTAAGAGACGAATACTTATCCATAGAAAAGGCTGAGAACCAAGGGAGGGAACACAGCCGTGAGTCTTTCTCCTTGATCCTCTAAGCAGGACTCTATGGTTGTTTCTACGTACTCCCTAGTAACGATCTCAGTCGGTGACCATAACCTCATATTATCTATCTTTCTCTCCTATAAAATGGACGATAGGTCTCGCATGTCTCCAGTAGGCTACAGAGTACCAAGGTTGTGAAGATCCATATCTCTCCGCCGCAATTGGAGGCGTCTTCATCTGTTGACGTATTAACAGGAAGGTCCGCGCATATTTCCTTCCTGGACTCGGATGCAGTCGCAGAATCATGCGCTTATCATATTGCTTTCCACCTAAACAAAGCCTGATAGGTGTACTGTCTAACCTAACCATTGATAAGTACCAAAGTCCATGACGTATCACTGAACCTCATTTGGATACCCTCTGAGCAATATAGCCAGAGAGGTTCCTGTCTAGCCATCGACATGTATTCTAATTCACAAAAGGGATTTTCAGCGTAGATCTCTTGTTTGCCCTTTTCTGCCTCCTAGCTTTGTGACTTTAAGTTCTCATTCAGTCTCAAGGACTCTTCTACCATATTAAATGGGCTGTGCTAGAGGTTAGTGAATACTCGTACAAGTACTCTCATGATCGCTATCGTTTCACTCTCATTGCCTGAAGGTGTAACGGTTGTTTCATCAGTGCACCGACCCCTAGACCATTCCCTTGCTTTAGCTGTGGGTGCTAGGATCAAAATATGTCACCAGCTAGTATGCTCTTATCGCTTGATTGTCTATGCGTAATGGTTATTCTTGGGTGCAAGGCGTTCTGAGATTGTAGCATAGGCTAATAACTTTGAACTCGCTGAATCGAGAGCCCTAGACTAGTCCCTCGCTTTAGCTGCTGAGTGTCAGAATCAGAATATGTTACCAGCTAGTATGATCTTATCCTCGCTTGATTGTCCGTGCGTAAGGGTTATCCATGGGTGCAAGGCGTTGCTCTGAGAACGTAGCATAGGCTCAAAATCTTGAACTCGCTGGATAGAGAGAAAAGGATGGCGGTAGTGGAAGATTGAATAGAGTTAACACGGTTTCATGGGGGTGATTCGAATGATGAAAGTCCGATTTGAGAAAAGGTTCAAACGGCTGCACGAATCACGCATTGGAAGACGTTTGCAAGGAGCACGACACATTGAGACCATGCCGAAGGGCTAGGAAGGATCTAAGAGCACCGGTATACCTTTACCAAAACCTCTTGGCTTTGTCGTCGCAGCTTTGAATGTCGTTCTTCGAGTCGATGAAGGGCTACGTCTCTTTCAATTGACCTGGCCTGCTGCTGCGAAACAACCTCCATGGTACCACTCAACTCTATCTCACGCTTAGTTGCTTTTTCCTCGAAAAGTGAGCGCGCAAGGTCCAGTGAGGGCATAGCACTATCCAGTGATGTGTCATCGTCGCTCTCGCTTTCGCTCAGGTCATCCGCTTCTTCCTGTCGAGAAAGGATAGAAGGAGCTTCGACCAAGTCCCAAAGACTTGAGACATCTGGCACCAGCCCTATATCCAAGATGTGGATTAGATCAATGGTATGTGGGTTAGATGGAATGGGATTGCTCCCAAGGAGCTTAAGATACAGCAATAACAAAAAGCAGTAAGCCAAGAAGACATTATGTCTTGGACCTGTTAGCCATTATGTACTGAGACATGGCGACAACTTGAAAGCTGAAATGAACACCTACTTGAGGATGAAATCTTTGGTGGGAACCATCGCATTTCCTTCCGCTGCCGCCATACAAGTGAAAGAGACAGCTCGTCTTCAGAACTGGATAGGAGAGATGTTGTCCCTCCGCGCTGCGCATGGAGCATCTCTCTTGTATCTGGCTCCGGCCGACGAATAACCAAAGGTCGCAGATGATGGGCTGCACATAATGGTTAGATCAGAAGACAAATCGGCGCTGAACAGTATTTGTCCGTGCAGAATGTCACAGCGCCAACAAATAGGAGTATAATGCAGAAAAAGAGACCATAAAGTCGGAAACAAAGAAAGGACGGAGGGAATAGATAAAGTTTGTACAGAACAAAGTTGATCTCTTTGGTCTCTGAAGTAGAGAGGATGCGAGCTGACCTGGATCCACCTCATTCATGTCGTCGTACGGAGCAAACATTCTCACGTCATTTCGAGGTTTGAGAAGGTCAACGACGTCAGTGACTTCATCAAAAAGTGCCCGAGCTCGAGAAAGCGTTTCCTCTTCACTTGACCACTGGTCAATCCTCGCTCTGTCTGCACTGTCCTGCCTCTCGCCCTCAGTCTTCGCTGCCAAGTACGAGGCACGGAACGTATCCTCATAGCCGGAAGGCCGTTGTAATGGAGCAGGCTCCTGGCATGCTGGGGTGATACTGATTGGAGGCATAGGAAAGGCTGTGTATCCCAGCTACATACACGGACCAGCAATTTAAAGGTTGCTGGGTGTCAATACTGGGCATGAGAAGTTTCGACAGCGGAAGTTGAAAAGTACTTGGGGTGTGTGCGGGAGATAGCTAGAAGTCGTGACCGAAACAACCATATCCAAAGAAGCAAGCATAGGATGCATTTTCAGTCGCCGGACATGTCAGAAGTGGCGAATTAAGAAAGGAGAGGAATGCCTCGACCCCTGCGATTCTTACCAGCTGCGCTTCATGTGGTACAACAAGGGGGAGGAAGCTGGGCTCATGGAATGAGGTAGTGGTGGTGGTTGGGAACTCCTTTCCCGCTTCGGAACCTCCGTCATCATACAAGGGAATGTTGCAGCGACTAACGTTTTTCACAAAGCCTGATATGGCAGAGCTATCCTTGGACAACCCGACAGTAGCAGAGGAAAGGTGAAGCGCTGGTGCTCCGCTCTCTCTCGTTGTCAAGGGAGTACCTCCTTTATTCTCTACTCCCTTGTCCTTCTCTTCTAGGTCTTCCGGACTTAGTTCGTTTGCGAGCGCGGCTGCCCTTTTGTTATCTAGGTCCACCATCCTTCTGACTTCCTCTTTTGACTTTGCTGATCCCAATCTGTCTTTGATCATCTTGAAATGCTTGTATGTCCGAAGCCTAATAATGACTTTAGAGACCGCCCGTACCAGACGCTGGAGACTCCCCCTTCTCATTTTCCATGTATCGGCGGCATTCGGTTCAAAAGAAAAGCAACTGGCGGGAACACGATCTGCTGGAAGTAATGGTCGGCGAGGAGGTACGTCGTAGGGGCCCCAAAGCTCCGTTGCGTACTTCGTCCTAGATATAGGACGATTTAAAGAAGTCCACAACAGTCAGACGGAGAGATCTAGAAGAAAAAGCACTCGCCTTTTTTAGCGTAAGAAGGCTACTATTTAGCACACAAGTAGAGAGAAACGCAAAATCGTTTGCCTACCTGGCAGTAGTCCTATCACTCCTTTCCATATACTCTTTCACGAATGCTCGCAGCTTCTTGACGTACTCCACTTCCGCGTCCGTCATTAGGGTTTCACCTATATACTCCTACAAAAGTATGACGATAAGCGGCAAAGTGGCCTTGTAAAAAATATGGCCAAAGGACAGAGAGATCGTACGGAGTTTGCAAGCGGAAGTGATAGGAGCGGAAAACTTAAAAAGAAAATCTGAAAGGCGCATAATCTAACTCTGAGCAGAGATGAAGTAAAGAAGGCGACGGATGTGGGTC
Organism: Hyphochytrium catenoides; assembly: GCA_900088475.1. NCBI lineage: Eukaryota > Hyphochytriomycetes > Hyphochytriales > Hyphochytriaceae > Hyphochytrium > Hyphochytrium catenoides. The sequence goes on along the minus strand of FLMG01002087.1, from coordinate 14,590 downwards.
GGAACCGACATTTTCCAGGGACACTGTTCCGCAGGCGTCTCTCTGGCTAACAATTCTAGTAGTGTACCTGCTTGGTAGCAAACTCCTTCTGTTGTTCCTGCTTTTTGATCTCCGTGATGTCCTGGAGGAACGATAGCTCTTTGAGCTGGCGGCTGGTCCTTCGAGCCTCCAAGGCCTCCTCAGCCGCTATACCTTGCAGCGTAAGGCCACCCACAGAGCTTCCGGTGAGAGACTTGATCAACTCCTGGTAACAATTGACATTGGGCAGCGTTAGAATGTAATACAACGTCATCCATCGAAACTCAGCAAGCTTGAGATTCATAGTAGGGAGATGGGAGACCCTTGGTTTCAGTAAGCAAATGGCGTCTCCTCAGCAAAGCACGACCAAAGGGAAATGCATGGATAATGGGATTTCGGAGGGATTATACTAGCAGGGCGTCTGTAGCTAAGTGTAGGAGCTCATACTTGTTCTTGTTGCTGCTTTCTCCTAACTTCTCTCTGTTCCTCAATGGTACTTTTCAAATCCTTCAAGGTCAACTTCCCGGGTTGCTGCGTAAGCACGTAGTTCACTGTCTTTTGGTCGTTAAGCTCCCCTGCAGTGACAGAAATTCGATGCATGCAAACAGGAAGGGAGGTGGTGTCATGAAGTCAAGGACTTTTCAAATGAAGCACCAAAGATGGTGGTTTTTCCACATGTTGCTCGAACGTACCAGGAACTTTCAGTCCATCCATTTCCACTTCAGGAAGAGGGGAAGGCTTCTTCGGGAAGATAAGCCGCATTGGCCCATCACTAGGCTTGATACGCAAAGAGTGCATATAATCACCACCTTGACATACAATGATCAGCCCAGCAAGAACAAGGAGAGCGAACATACAAGGTTTTGGACATCGTCAAAGGCCTAACATATAGAGGCATCTGGTCTGAAGTGTTGAGCTTTAAAAAGATGCAGTTGAGGGCTGAGCGATAGGCGCGAAGTTGAGAATTGAGGCTTGCAAGACACACGGGGGAAAAAATTCAACGGTAGCCTTTCTTAAGGTTATAGATCCTGCCCTGTTATGAATTCTGCTTTACTAGCACTGACCTGGATCCAACACGTTGCCTGCGCCTTTGCCGTGGTAGAGACTGGGCTCCATCCGTTCTCCGGAAAGCTGGCGGAACAGAGCTAGTTAGATGGCATTCCAGGACGATAATTTTACTTCTTTACGCTGATGTGCATCAGCAGAATAGACACATCTAGGGAAAGAGCAAGAGCAAGAGAAAGAAGCAACAGACAAGGAGGGACACCTAGAGAACATGTACTTTCTTACGGAGGCTGGGAGGTCAGGTTCCTCTATATCGTCAGCCGTGAAATCCCCATGTAGCACCGCTTCCTTAAGAATCTTCTCCTTCATTAATCCAGCCACGGCAGAAGCGGTGACACGAGTAGCAACAGGTGACGAATGAAATTGCGATAGGTGGGTAAGGAATTCCATTGAGGCGATGGAGAGGGTGATAGGAGTGTAGAAAAGCCGGATTTCTATGGAGCCGTTCGCAGGGATTACGCCTGCGACGGGTTCTATTCGGAGATCTGGGTGTGGTTTGGTGACTTCAATCGAATACTCGAACTGGATAGGCACCGAACAACTAAGGGAGAAGCGCTACCGAAAGCGCAAGTCAGTGGAGAAGGGGCTGCCATACATAACATACAGCGCAAGCAGCAGAAGAAACAGCAAGGTAATTCGAGATGAAGCGAAGGAGACGTGGGGAGGCGGAGCAGCAGTGTTTAAATAAAAAAACTTATAGGCAAAAGGCATAGGTGGCCAGGGGCTGCAAGTCCGGAAAATACGACTGAGTGGCTGCGGCCAAAGAAGTGAAAGTTGTACCAGATAGTCTCCACCTTTGAGCTAGCAGGAATGTGTAAAGTACATCGCAGACTCGAAGACGACATAACAGTCTTACCTTTATTGCCAATTCTCCTAAGGGACATCTGCCAAAATCTATTCTCGTGGGGATTTTGAGTTCATTGCTGACTGGGTAAGCATGTAGGGGAACCAGGAGGCTTTCTCCTTCAGAATGCACTCTGATGCAGTCGTAATAGTATCGCCATTCATGTCCCTCGAACTCTATCTCCACTTCTTCACTTAGACCAGGAGAGAGTCTCCCTTTCTTTTGATAGGATATCCTGAAGTAACGGGTTGTGGGTGGGATAATGTTCATCCGCTGTGGCAAGGGCGAGACGTTCAGGATGCGCAGCCTGAGCTTATGAGTCTGGCCCAGGGCATAGCCTCCGAAATGAACTATGCTTGGCCTAACCTCTAGTACCTCATTCCGCCCTATCCGATTATAATCCTTATCCAGTAACGTTTGCTTGGGTTGGCTGACTGAACCGACCATAACGCTGCCGGAGGATGGGATGATCTGCGCCATTTTCGAGGGTAGACGACGAGGTGATATCAACACCAGGTGGCTCTACATTCCACTACAATAATGCGTCTGGTGAGATTCCAGGTTGCAGCTGGCACCATGTCCAAAGATTACTGCGGTGTCCTTGATAAATATCGATGTCCTAATTGCCAGACGGCCATACAGGTTGAAGAAGTCCAAAGGAGAGAGCCCAACCAGGGTGAAGAGGCCGAAGGCTCCTTTCACGTTTCGTCTACAAAGCCCATTCCATCAGCGACTCTGTCTTCCTTGGCTTCAACCCACTAGATGATTAGTATTACCCTGCGCTGAGACTACGAGCTGATTAGCGAGGTGGGGTGCACTGCTAACGACGTAGCGCTAGCTACTGCCCTATCAACCTTCGTGACTGGTAAGGTAATGATAAGAAGCTTGAGCCCTCGGCGCTCTGTCCATCTTGGTTCCTTCTGTTCTGGTCGAAAAACGAAAAGTCGTGATGGGCGAAGGGCCTTTAAGTAAAGGAAGCACAAAAGCTCATACAACATTTGAAGGTCCTTTCGCTTTGTGAGTCAACATGGGTTTGTAGATGTAAACCCGGATAACTTGGGACAACTGGAGGTGAGTGGATGCGGTGCATCTGGAGGGCAGCTGTCGCCTTCCTCTCATCACTCATCACCAGCTACGCTACACAGTTGGCAGCAGAAAAAGCTTCAAAGCTCCAACTACATTGACATTACTACCTACGAGACTGGCACTTCCTAAAGAACTCATGATGCCAGCCAGCATCTAGGATCGGTGATACATCTGCCAAGGCCAGAGGGCTACCCGTCCTGCTTGGCTCGTGAAGCCTGTTACTATTGCACTCTGTTCTAACGAGCTCAATGCGACGAAGGAGATCCCTGGTATGTTGCACAGCTGACCTTATTACATCAAGCTGCGTTCTACTTTGTGTCCATCTGTCTTCGTGCCACATGAATTGCTGTTGTGTCTACTTTAAAGCATGAGGAAAATGATGAGAGTCAACCGAATTAGGAAGTGCCGTCTGACCCCAGCCACCGGCTGGGACGAATGACGTTTGGTATCTCTGACATCCTCGATGCGCTTTCTTGGATCAAAATTTCTTTTCAAATTTCTTTTGCTCAGGGATCGCAGGTCGCGCGGGGTTTTAAACGCGAACAGCTAATTTTCTGATTCTTTCCTGTCACGCAGACAGGAGTCTGGCGGAAACTGTTGCTGGCTTGCAGTTCAAAGAAAGCACTCCGCTTCCGTCGTTGACGACGCCCGCAGTAAAAGGTAAGCTACTCGTGTTCTGCGTACGTCACTAGAAGACCAATGCGGTCGGCAATCAGTCAGGCTTTATAAAGCGACTTTGACTGCCAGTGCAAGCTTTATGTTGTTTATCTTTATCTTTGAAGAGTAATAGAGATTGTTTTCAATGAGGCTAGTATGCTCAGATTTGGCCAAGGGTCTCCCGGTGGACTGGATCACGTGCGTTGATGTATCTGTAAAGGATGGAGTGAGATCTAAGATGATGAATAGCGCCTTAGACTTAATAACTGTGAGCTAGTCTAGTCGTCTAGATAGATCGATGGAGACTAGACGGGAAACATATATTAGGAGAAGGATGGAGGAAATGTGGACTTGTGTCGCGTGGTTCTGCAAGTGCCTAAGGCACGAGCGAGCTACTTGCTGTGGGCACCTGGACAGCATGCGTACTAGGAAGATGACCATCAATACTGTCACCCAATCTTATACGACGTATTGTAGTCCTACATTGAGTGTGAGAGCCTCTTTCCTGACTCTCGCGCTGCTATAAGGTGTTGGACTGCTGATGCCTTGTTCGAGTCGTCTTTACTGCCGAAGGAGGGAGCGGGAGGTTAAGGACTCCCAAATTTGGTTGTTGAGGTTTTGGAAGGCACATTTAGGTAGTTCTTTCTTGAATGATGGGAACCCACGTCTACTACTGAGATCTGCTTCCTGCAATGAGATGACTGCTGACGTTGTCACCAAGGGACTGTACTAGCTGACATGAATAGGTCTTAAGGCCCTATTCATCGTTATTCTCACTACACCTTTCTTCAGACACGTTGCATGTCAACGTTCCTGGTGCGCGACATTGCCCAATTTTAGCTCAATAGCTTCATGTGAACAGCTCTACCGCAGTTCAACTATCTTGGTAGGAACCTGAAAAGAGATTCTCTTCTCCTTTTCTCATAACAGCATGAGAAGAAGTTGATCGTGCTTTGTTGCTGCAAGAGCCATCAAAGCTAATGGAGGATAAATAGGTGAACCGATTAACACCTTCTCGAGATAATGCTCGACTATCATACCAAGGAAATAGATAACCTTCGATGGAATGGCTGGGTACATCTCCAATCACCCCTCACATCGTGGTACGGACGAGCCTCTCGGTAAAGCTCTTTTGATAGAGAGGAAAATGCTACCCTCACTTCCCTCCTCTCGGCATATGCGGTACCCGCGACTAGTGCTAGGACGACCGTCACCTCTCGCTCCCACGCCAAGAGGATTCCCAGTTGAATGCCAGCAGCCAGCAGACTTCACCTTCATCAAAGACAGGACCCAGCGCTCTCTCGCTCCTGTCTCGGTCTTGTCTCCTCGCTCTCCTCTGGCTTATTATCCATCTATGGAGACAAAGTCTGTTGATCTCCCAGCTGTTGTTACAAGCTGCATTCATAGATCAGATGAGGCATTGGGAGGCTAGCCGCTAACGCCATCTGGGAATACATGGGACATGAGGCATGTTGAAGTGCTGTGAATTGTCCTTTGCTTCCTTTGGAGCTTCTTCTAACCTTTCTGACGTCGCCCGCGTTTGATGCATCTCTTCAGCAGCTTCTCCAGCGCAAGGCCTTCACAACCATCACGAGCTCTGGACGTAGGCTCTATCCTTGCTAGTACCGCTCTCTGTGTATAAGAGAAATCAACTGCGGTCCGCTCAACAAATCTTCTCCGGAGCGTTCTCCTATCATAGACAGCCCAACTCTATATGCTTTTGATCTCGTCAGCGATCGATCCGTGCATTGTGACTCATCTTCTTTTGGTACTCAGCCTGCATCGGGCTTCTGCGGCCAAGCAATCGCTGGCTCTGTACGTCGCCCGGCAGTCGGTTGACGCTTAAAGGACCCGGAGAGATGCTCGGCTGGAAGGAGCTGCTTAACTCTTACCAGGGCGAAGTGAGTGGGGCACTGCTCAAAACAAGAGGGGGATTAGAAGAGGGAAACGTTCCGCTTCTCTCCGACGATACGGACGGCCGAGATGATGTAGTGCTGGGCGCCGGACTTCCATGCTCTACGAAGGCAAGATCTGTTCTCCTTTTTCTCGGTGCAACCTTAACCATTACGATATTGCGAACCCTTTCTCAGATCTTCTTCTTTATTAAGTGCATTGTTCCCAATCCAATGGCTGGAGACACTTACGTCTTGGCATGCAAGGTGGCTGGTACTAACTTTAGCTATCGTTCATAGGCATTCTATTCTACTCACCGGCCGCAAACTAGCGTCTATTATGTCTTGGCGTTCCTATTCTCAGTCTTTCCATTCTCCTACGTGCTGGGGTTACTCAGTCAGGATGACATGGGGCATGCCACAGCCATATCAAAGTTCTTCTACCTGACGACGGTCATCTCCTTGTAAGTTGAAGAACGATCACTTCTGCTATTCATTTCCCCAAATTTAGCATTTGATGATCGATGACTCTAACGATGTGAAAGTTGTGATTACCTGTCTCGCTCATTGGCAGTTCGATTGAGCCTTTTTTGGTTTTGCTGGATTAGTTCTGCGACATTTTTACCACTTTTCGCATGGACAAGCTGAGCATCCTTAGGTCCATTTATTAAAAGGTCTCCTTGAGTTATCAATGGCTCTACTCAGGCAGCCCTTCTGCTGTCGTGTTCCTTTAGAGAGTTCTAGTCGCTGAGTTTCCTCTTCACCAGGTTCGGTGGGCTACTGGCATTATGCTTGGCTTGGTCACAAAGTTATGCTCTATATCACGAATCCATGTTGAATGGTACTTGGACGGAGGGGCTCTTTATATTCAACTCTACAGGTGGGGTACCGTCTATTCAAAGAACCAGCCCTGGAAAGGTGCATCTGCTCAGCGCTTATATTGACCCTTTGACTAAAAAATATTCTTCAGGCGATCTTGTCATACGTTTTCAGTCTCTATGGTCAGTCGAAGAGCAAATGTTTCCCGTGAGCACCATCAAACATATCTCTATCAGTCAGCGACGGGCCATGATTGACTTCCTTAGGCCCATCACCGTCATGAGCATAGTCCACAGTTGCGGAACTTATGAGCTAGATGCAAGCAGGTAGGGTAAATCAACCCTGTAAAGTTGACAGTTGCCATCAACTCCAATTTCCTGCTGGCTTTATTTTCAACCCTTCTTGCAAAATGAGTGCCAGATCTCCAACTTCCTACGCTGTATTTGTCATTCCTTTTGGAAGTCTGTAGAATCTCCTAAGATATCTCGATCACAGGCTGAAGGACAGTCCGCAAACCATACTGAGGTATTTAGAGGCCGCCAAGTGCAACAAGAGCTAAATGAGTTTGTACTCAGAGAATAAACTAGTTCGACCTCAATCACTTGTCAGCCTACTAGAACTGTTTGCTAGGTAAAGAGTCCTTTACATCTATTAGAGGACTCTCAATCTTATTTCAAGGTCTAGGGGACATCATTTCCACCAGGCCAGTTGTCATCGGTCCGTGATCTTGGCGTGGCACTGCATCGGCGACTTGTGAGCCCTCATTTCTCTCAGCCGCATCCGTGCGTTTCTCCTCAGAAGCTTCAGCTTTTTGATTCTTGGCAAGAGGCCTACTGTGCAGAGTCCCTTTAGAGCTTGCCTTTGGACCACAGTCCCTTTTGCCACTATCCATCAGCCCAACAGCTTGAAGCAGCTCATGGCTCAGCTTGGTTCCAGGTTGCTGCGTACGGAAAGCATACGGTTTAATGCTAAGTATAAGAAAAAAAATACCGCTACATGGTGGTGTCAATACCGTAATCACCTCCATGTTGCTCCAACCTTACTTAATGATAGACCGTGTACTGACGCTCTTCTCTAGCTTTCATTGTGCATTTGCAGCATGTAAATATTCATCGTCTCTAGACGACCTCGGTGTGCGCGACTGCGAACGGTGATCCGTACCTTGAATGGTGTCCATTGTCCGATAGTAGACTTCGCTGAGGGTCTTGATTTTGTTATTGCCGGTAGCTAAAGTCAGAGTTGAATAAATTGGCGCTCAACGGAGCTATAGAAAGGGCGCCAGTGTGGAAGCGCAAGAGAAGAGAGGGAAAAACTCAGGGGATATGATACAGACCTCGCTCTTCTTGTTCCTTGCCTTTTTGACTGTAAGAGCAATGGGTCTTAAGAACAAGGATAGCAATCAACAAAATTGTTGCCCAGCCTACCTCCCTGGATCGCTTTCATCAAAGTCGCCGTAATTCCATGATCACTTCCCAAGTGTCTCCGCGCTATTTCGTGACCCTGCCGAACAAATCTTCGTAAACCTGACAAACGGAGTATGAGAGCATTCACAGTCAATACGTACTTGCTCATAACTCTGGAGTGCCAACTGCGGCTT
>FLMG01002084.1:16717-39124 GCA_900088475.1 Hyphochytrium catenoides | reverse complement strand
CTCTTTCTCTCTCTCTCCAATGCAGTCATTCTCTCGCTCTCTCTCCCTTGTACCTCTCTCTTCTTCGATGCGGCCTTTCTCTCTCTCTCTCTTCCCCTGCTCCCTGTCCCTTTCTCCCCGTCCTCTTCCTTCTCTCGCGCTCTGTCTCTCTCCCCATACTGGCCCCTACCTCCCTCCTCTCTCCCACCCTTCCTGTCCCTCCTCCGCTCTCCCTCTTCCCCTATTCCTTTCTAAAGCCGAAAATGTAACGGCCTGAACCAGTTCCAAGGTTCCCCCAGGAGTTCCGTGCTGGAGGAACTTATCCTTGACGTACGTTAACGGCTACACGCACAGTTCACGATGGCTGCCTAAGAATTTTATAAAAAACTCCAGGTAAGATTGGCCGTTAGCTACTCTATGAATACTGAATAGGTCCAAAAAAATAGACAGACTCTGCGTTTTCAAGGTATTACCTATTACATCTGTAGTGCTCGAGGTGGTCCAGGATGGGTAGGCCGAAGGCGTATAGGTCGTCAAATTGGGGTGAGGTGAGCAAAAAAGCCAAAAGTTAATGTTCCTAGAGAGCCAGCGTCTGACAATTTGGGGCTACATTATTATTTCATTTGGTGCTTCCGTCTTTTGTTGGAGCTTCCTACTACTGTGTTTTACCGCATTGTTCTACAGTAAAGGTGTGATGCATATGATGGTCAATAGTTCCACACTACTGTTTTAGTCAATACATAGGACCTTTATTTCATAGATTAGTAGAGACCACACGAATTTAGGAACAAGGGTTGACCGGTTGTGTCTTATGCGGCACAACAGGAAAATATCTGTCTTGAGGGCTTGACCAGAACAGCATCTCACATACCATAGTAGATGACTGTTAGTACAATTCTTCGCTTCCTTCCTCCCCTTGGATCCCGAAAGTTTGGGTACATTCTCCAGTAATAAGCCTAGCCCATCGATTGGGTGCCGAATATACCGCTGCCGCTCGCCGATGAGCGCCCTCACCGCTTCAGTACAGTCCGGTCCGGTCCGTTTAGAACTCATCTTCGGGCAAAAAAGACCTCCGGATCTTGGCTGACGAGGTCTGTGAGGGCATCAGAAGGTCAGCAGAAGAGCAACCCGAAGAGTTTCTTAGTACTCGTAGAACGGACGAGGGCGGCAGGGGAGCAGCGAGATGAGAGGACCAAGAGAAGAGAGAAGAAGAAGCAAAGAGAGACAGACCGTGGTGAGGGAGAGAGAAACGAGATCCGAACATAGGTGTTAGAGGACGACGCAACCAAGAAAGGGAAGGAGGGTTCCACTGCTCCGTAGTACAGCAAGGAGCCAGGCTAGAGGAGATTTCGACCCGAAGCAATGTTGACGGCTGTCCACGGCGGCATCATGGGAGAAGAAGATGCAACTCGGCAATGGAGGGGGAAAAAGAAAGCAAGTGGTCAGTGATCAGAGACCAGAGAAGAAACGAACATCACCGGCATCATGGCAAAGAAGGAGGAGGAGGTACTCCTAGTGTACGCTCTCGAGCATGCCAAGCCCGGCCTTTACATCAAGGAATGGCAGTGGTGAGTGGTACAAAGAGGGCGGCGGCAAAAATGGAAGAAGACTGCGCCGGGAAACACTGACTAAGCAGAGCAGACCAGAACACGTATCGTCGTGCCCCGAAATATGGTTGATCGATAGCCTCCGAGACCTACCTAACCTAACTCTGCAACACAAGCGACAGATGAAAAGGAGGAAAAGGGAAGAAAGAAGGGCAACCGCAAGAGACTAGAGAAAGAGGTGACAGAAGAAGACCGATGATATTAGAACGCTGCTCTCTGTCTGTCTGCCCTCGTGTTTGTCTCTGAGCCTCTCGCTCGTTCTCTCTCCCCCTCTCCCTCTCTCCCCTTCTACTTTCTTCTCTCTCTCTCTTTCTCCTTCTCTCTCTCTCTCTGTCTCTTTCCTCTCTCGCTTTCCCTCTCTCTCTTTCCCTCTCTCTCTCTCTCCTTCCCTATCCATCTTCTGCTGCTGGCTTGCTCTTTGAAGCAGTGTACCTTCAGGTGTCAGTCTCTTTTTTCTTGAGGAAAATAGACGACTGCTCAAAATTAGGACAACACAAACCCAACGACGTGCCGCGCTGCCCCGGTTCTTTCGAATCTCTGTGTACCTTTTCTGCTCTTTTTCCTCTCTCTCTCTCCTTCTCTCTCGATTGTTCTCCAATAATGACCACTTATAAAGCGCAAGACGATAGTGGAGGAAGCAGAAGAAAGCCAAGAGCTACGACTAGCTGCCGGAGACACCGCTATACCTTGTGGCTGTTACTCTTTTTTGCCCTTTCTCTTCTTTTCTCTTCTTTCGAGGTCAGGACTGCACAAGCTGCTTGGCGGCCAACCTTCATCCGTAAAGGACAATTATCATCAACAAGAACCTCGGTAATAAATCCTATCAGAAAGGGGCTATCAAAGGCCACGAGAGCAGTCGTGGCATTTCTGCGCAACCGCATACCCGGCAGAAGAAGACGTCAAGAGAGGGCAATCAAAGATGCGTGGAATGATGTTTTCACGAAAGAGCAAGAGGCTACTCTCCATATACGTAATATGGAGGACAAGCTGAGGTCTGAATCTCTGACACTGGATGGAGTAAGGTCCTCATTCAACAATGAACTAATCCCAGCCGTCCGGGGGTTACAGCAAGCCGGGAAGGACTTGAAAGAAGCTCTCACTCTTGCTGGTGATGGAGTCTCACTACGTGTACTTCACATATGTCCGATAACATGGACAAACGTTGGGAATCGTTGAAAAAGGTGATGGAGAACCCCTCATGGGGGGCAGCAGGAATTGAACAGGCAAAAGCTGCAGCACAGGATTTGGCTTGGGCCATCCATAGATTCGACAAGCAGTACCATCCAACATGACGGTGGGGGATAGATGCTATCTAAAGGAAGCGGCATGAGCCAAACTTCTCTTCTGAACTAAACATCAGTACATGCACATTCAGATAGAACGCAAGTCAACGCACTTCTCCAAATAGCGTCGGTATCCGCGGAAGCAAAGTTGCTGCCGGCCATGCCCGCAAGCCTAAGAAGAATTGTCTTGTTGACAATCCAGTGATCCACATTTGGTGGAGTAGCACGCACCGAAGCTCGACCTTGCAAGGAGCAACAAATAGAGAAACAGAATAAGAAGGAAGTCTGTGACTGATATTCTTCCTTGTGTCCACAACTAGAAGATGATGTTGGGCCTCTTGGAAGCGAAGGCGACTCTTTTACTATCTTCTGTTAGCACTCATCATAATAAGCTAAACTGGGAGTCATCTTATTAGCTTCATGACACGACGACGGACCTGGATGTGGTCGTCGTTGAGCCCTTATATTGGTTTGAAGAGAGAGTGAAAGATGTGTCTGTCGGTAGTTGATGACTCGATGATGACACAATCGTTTGCTCAACTTGTATGCTCTACTGTCTCAGTGTGTTGCTCGTTGGGATAGCCTGCCCGTCTCCATGATGCGCTTCAATAGCATCTCTTGATCCGGAGGATGGAGAAGTCCTTCATTCCTCCATCCCAACCACTAGCCAACCAGCAAAGGGGAGGAAGTACGCTGTGAGAACTCTATTCTTATTGTTATTCTAGTTAGGCCTTGTTAGACTTTCTTAAACCTACTTCTCCCAGGCCCGTCTCTTCCTCCTTTGCCGTCTTCTCTTTACTTTCTCCCAGCAGCGACTCCTGTCATCAATCAGGTATCCTTGACCGTGTGGTCCCTTCGACGATGGCCGCAGTGCGTACATAGAAAGTAGCCGGTCGGTGCCAGGCCGTTGAGCTCAAAACCAGGACAAGAGTTGTCCAATCTGCATCGCGGACGATGGAAGTATTGGCTGATATCTTCCTCGTCTTCTCCAGTCTGTTCCTCATCTCCTGTTCCTTGCGTATCGTCTACCCTTTCCCTTGCTCGTCGTCTTTCTTCCTGAATTGCTCCGTTGTGTTCCGGTTGACCCAAAGAGGACTTATAGGAGAGCAGAGAGGCTTGTCCCGCCGAGTTCAGCCCCGGCCTGGGCTGTGAATAGCTGGAAGAAGCTCTACTCTCTCCTCTCCTTTCATGTGACGAAGAGGTCGCTGTCCCTCCTCTGCTAATGCCTGCCGCGGTTGCCATTCTGTCACTCTGTCTGGAAGCCAGGAAAGGAGTGAAGCCGGTGGAAGCGCTCTGAACAGAAGAGGAGAAAGGCCGATATTCTGCCTGAAAGGAGAGCATGGAGGATGGACTTGACTTCTCATCCTGCATCAACTGGCTAACTAAAGCGTTGTGAGAGCTTTTCGACATCCCTTGCCACTGTCCCTAGTGTTTATAGAGTGTTATTGGCAACAGTGGTGAGCAGCCGGGCCATAAAAAGATCTAAGTGTGAAAGAAGAGACGTTCACTAGAGCAAGCAAGAACTGCCAACAACACCAGGTTGTGGAGAGAACGTTTGGCTAACGGGTTGGGTGCTCTGGGTCATGATGAAGAACGGAACAGGCTCAATCACTGAACAGTAGTCCTAGCAGCGACAATGGAGAAGAAAGAAATAGTGGGAGGTACGGCTTTGATCGTCGGGAGACAAAAGACTTGGAGCATGAGGCGGTGAAAAAGGAGGGAGACGGTATAAGATCAGGCCTTGTTGCTTACCGTGGCAGCCACAGTGAACCCGTGTCCACATGCAACGGATATTACTGGCGCCTGACGGGCCCAGGACGTCTCCAGGGCAGACAGTGGCACGACCTGACAAAGAGAGAGAGAGATAGGAAGGATAGAAGAGAGAGGAGAGAGAAACGAATAGTTAATCTCAATTGCGCTAACAACCTCAGATAACTCTAACAAGCTTGAGCAGGGAAGAACTCAAAGCATGACGTTACCTCTGGTTCAGCGTCGATCACATCTTTTGTCTTTCGTCCTAGTCCTCCCCAGGCGTTGTTACCCCATGTAAACAGCTTTTTTATTCACACATCACATACGGACGAGAGTTGCGAGGTAAGAGTAACGGCGGCGTAGCATAACAAGCCACCAGTTGTCAAATGCCGCGACCTCAATGACTGTGTGCCGAGGCTTTATTGCCCGCTAGCAGCAACAGATATCCTTTGGTACATCCATACTTTGTCACATCTCTCTGCTCTCTGCCCCCACCCTCCCTCTCTCTTCTCCTTCACCTGATCGTCGGCTGGCTTTATTTGCTTGGCCTCTCTCTTCCGTCCCATCGGTCCCAGCCTTCGTTCCTTTGTGTCCCTACCTGCTGGCCCAAGGCTGAGATAGCTGCGCAATGATCTGCTCCCACCGCGATTTGCTTGACCCGTGTCCCACTTGCGACAAATCGTTGAAGTAACTCTATGAGGTAGACCAACAAAGGGGGCAAAGAGATAATAAGTGGAAGTAGGACAATCTCTGCAGACGTCAGGAGCGTCCCGGAGACATAGAAGAGAGTCCAAGAATGAGGACGAATAGGGAAAGAAGACAGAGGAGAAGTCGAAGGGCCATGGTCATTGACAAGATATGATCAACTACGGACCTGGTTGGGATGTGGACATCCTAGATCGGCCCAGTCCAAGCTTCAGAACGGTGTATTACCCGCCAGGCGTTGTTCACCACAAGAAAATAGATAAGGATATTATAATGAGCACGAGGAAAGGGTAGCAGAGATGCGCTAGAGAGGGTAAGGAGGACCGGTTAAACAAGCCAAATAAGACCGAAGAAGGCAAGTCATGCTGAACTCAACGACACTCGTGAGACAGGTGATTCGGCAGAGAGAATGCTCAATGTCGTGAGATACCTCGCCATGAGAGCCAGTTCCAAAGGCGTAGACCTGGGAGAATAAAGAGAGAGGGGGAGAGAGAGAATAAGCGAGATAGGAAGGAAAGATTTGGAGGAAGAAAAGAGAAAAAGAATGTCTGTGCGAGTGATAGGAGGAAATAGCAGAAAGCAGCATCCAGGTAAAGGCGTTAGTCCCGGTAGAAATGAGAATAGAAGGCATACTGATAGTCGCCTACGCTCAGAGAGAAGAAAACTGAAGACGAACGTACCCATCCACCAGAATGGTTAGCCCCGTCACCGCTAAATAATCCTGCGCCTCTAAATGATACTGCCGCCGCCCCACCAGTAAGAGAACGATGATCCAGAGAGGATGAGGAGGAAGAAGGGAGTACAAGGCAGAGCGTGCACTGTGCCCCACAGCCAATATCAATTACTCTCAGTCCTTCAAAATAAGGCACACGGCGAGGCTGCCACTGAGGGGACGCCGGAGGAGTGAACCCAAGCCTTTATTATAGAGAAGGAGAGACGAAGGTGAGAGGTATTATGGCGAGAATCAGAAATGCAGACAGAAAGCGGAAGTCAACAATCATTGTAAACGCGGGTCAAAAGTTGCAGACAGACGACTCAGTAGCGAGAGAGATATAAGAAGAAGAAAGGAAGGGAAGGAGAGATCTGAAGGAAAGGTAACAGAGAAAGAGAGAGAAGAACGAGGTTGAAGCTGCGCGAAGGTTAAGGGAGACCTGCCGCCATCTGCACTTCCCCAGGTGAAGAGCTCCCCATCTGACGTGATGCACGCAGAATGAGAAGGTCCGCAAGAGATTCGGTGGACAGAGAGAGGAGGCCCAAGCTCGCCTCGCAGGACGAGAACAGGCGTCGGCACCACGCATGAGTATCTGGAGGAGTGTGGGAACGAACGAGAAAGAAGGAAGGAAAACAAGATGCCGAGCAAAGTCAGCCAGCAAGCAAGAGGAGCAAGCCCGAGAAAAAAGATGGGAGAGCTACGGCTAAGCGGTCAATAGATAGTAGAGAGGTGTTTTGAAGAGGACCATAGCAAACAAATAGTGAAGAGGAGAAGGCAAGAAGAGGAAGAGGAACAGAAACCTCCATTGGGTCAGAGTACCTCCCCTTCCTGATGACGAAAATGATAGATGCACTGACGCCTCCTATCGTTCGTAAGCTCTTACCTTTGTCTCTTGTCTTTGATTCCTTCTCTTGCTACTTCTTGCACACCAAGCGCGCCGCTGTCATTGCGAAGCAGAAGGAAAGAGCAATGAGTAAGACAAGAGTAATGAGCTGTCTCCCTGCATCAGTGAGCCTGGGGAGCATCAACGGACGGAATGAAAGAAGAAGGCGCTAGCTGTCGTTTTTCCACCTCTCCTTCCTATCCCTTACCTTAAAGTCTGACCCCAAGCAAAGACCTTCCCGTGTGACGTCAAGGCGACGCTGTGCGCCCGCCCGACTGCCACACTGGATATTCGACCGCCAAGCCGCAGAACCTGTCGTGCTATGATCTGAGAGGAGATGACGAAGATTTACCCAGGCAGCCAGACAGTAACCTTAGTCAGCATAGTAGACCGAGAGTGTCGTCGGGCTAAGATCCGATGTTACTGCCTCTACTAGGTCTCCTCCATTTTGCATCTTTGATGCATTTCCCTTATATTCTTTTCTGGGTTTCAAGCCCTAATCATACAGCGCTTGCCTTACCTCTTTGTCCTGCAAAGTAGTGTTAACGCCGAGCTGTCCCCAGTCATTGGAACCCCATGCGAAGCAGTGGCCAGAGGTAGTGACCGCCAAAGTATGCCCTCGCTCCTAAAATCGGACAAGATGAGCAAACCCAGAGAGGTGAGTGGAGGAGAACACAAATTATCCGGACGCTATAAAGAAGAAGAAAGAGAGAAGGAGGGAGAGAGACACAGAGATGCAAGCTCAGGAGGAAGAGAGTGGTTAAAGATGAGAGTGAAGAAAGAATGAACACTTAGGCCGAATGGGCCACCATGGCAAGAGGCATAGAAGGATCAACAAAGTGAACAGAGTCAAACACCAATCCCTCGGAGGGTTAATTGCCTCTTTCAGCGCTTATTATCTCACGTTCGACAGCGCTACTTCTGCTATTCCTTCCGCCACTCCTCCTCTCCGCAGCGAGAAGGAGATAGACAGCGGCAGCGCGAATAAAGGCCTCGTCGGATCTTCTAGCTCATGATCCGCGGACTGGCAGGAGAGATTGACAAGGCTTCTCTCACCGGAGGCATTGCACTTCTTCCTCTCTTCTGTTCTTTCATCTCTTTCACAGTAGTCTTCCCCATCGTCCTCATGAGCTTGTTCCTTGTTGTTCCGCTCGTCGACCTCTTGCTTCGTGGGCCTTTGAGCTGCCTTTCCCCACTGGTAGAGCTCGTGTGCTTCCGTTACCGCGCATGCCGCTGCTGCATCTTGGGCCTAACAGGACAGTACCTTAGCCTAGATAAAGACGAACGGAATAGTTCTGAAGCTAGGTGAAGAACAAGAACGAGGGAGGAAGCTGCCTATAAGTGCGATAAAGGGGTGCGTCTCCGGGGAGAAGGAAGAAGATAGGACGCACAGCCGCAAAAGACCCGAAGCCATAAACAGCAGGGGCGACCCCGGGGAGGTGTTAGCTATTGATTGCGCTCCTTTCTCATGCTACCGACCGCAAACACTCTTTGGACTCTTTTTCCGGTCAATGCGCTCACTGCTTCTGGCCGCAATCTATCTGTCAAATCGCCAAGACCTGGTTCGTCATGGCAAAACAACACGTTAGATTGCGCCAACACCATTAGAAGAGAAGTATAAGAGGCACGCAGCAGCGGCGCAAGTATTATAGCGACAAGAACTAACAAGAAGACTAGGACCGAGGAACTAGAAGGGAAGAAGTGTGAAGATAGAGTAGGAGTGACGGACGAAAAGCTGAAGCTGGTTAGAGAGAAGTGTCACCATTCTGTGGACAAGGTCCTATTCAGACTTCAGCAGACGGGACAGAAGAAAGTAATAGAGCGCCAATAGGAGAAGCAAAAATGTTCTAGCGAAGAAACTTTCCCCGGTGTCTTCCTTACCAAGTTGCCCCTGATCATTGCGGCCAAAGGAGAAGACTGTACCTGAGGCTGTTGAATGCGGGGATCAGCAGAAGGAAGGCAGAAAGAAAGGAGATGAAAAGAGATGTGACTCG
This sequence comes from Hyphochytrium catenoides, assembly GCA_900088475.1. Taxonomy (NCBI): domain Eukaryota; class Hyphochytriomycetes; order Hyphochytriales; family Hyphochytriaceae; genus Hyphochytrium; species Hyphochytrium catenoides. Next base: position 30,209 of record FLMG01002084.1, on the reverse strand, counting down.
CGTGTGGTTGACATGCGGCGATGAAGGACGAGGTATAATGGACGAAGTAATTGCCTGGAAAGGAGTTGTCCACAGAATTTACTCTTCTTCTGATGCACGGAACAACGAAGAGGCAAAGGATGCACGGACAAACATGAGCACAATCTGACCTTCGCTCCTCTCATCCTCTTCCTCTCTTCTTTTCTTTGCACCCTCCTTCTGCGGTGTCTCCTCTAACCACTGCTGCAGTCGCTCTATCAGCTCCGTCTTTCGGCCTTCACACGGCAGATCTGGAGGAAAATACATAGCGCTAGTCAGAGGCTCAGACATAAGCCTAAGGCTTGGTAGGAATATTTGGAGAGAGGAGAGCAGGAGAGAGAAGGAGAGAGAGAGAGAAAGAGATGTGCCCGGCCGGAGAGGGGACAGCCGTGATGACAGGAAGGGTGTTGGAAACAAGTAAAAAAATGGGAAAAAGTGGATAGAACATCAGAAGGAAGAAGAAGACTCATGAGAGGCTTATTAAGTGCAATATACCGACCGAGGTGCTCCATGACGGCAGTCAACTGCACTCTATTCAGCTGACGGATGTCTATCCGGCGCCAGAACTGATGAGTCCGCGGACTCTCAGCAATAAGCCAGCCCTAAGTTGATAGGACAGGGAGGAGTCGCCACCACACATAGGGTGAGGGTTTAATAAAAAAGAAGAGAGTAGAGAGACTGCAAGTCCCATGCTCATGAGGTCGCATGCTCCGCTCCCTAACTCTCTACATGTTTGAGGACGATGCGAAGTGCGATATCGTCCGGGGCTGCCCATCTACTTTGCAAGAGCGCGACCAATGCTTCAGTTCAGCCTGCAGCGGCGCCCCTGTCTCCTAAACCTCCTAATCTCTTCATCCCGGTAGCTACCTACCTCCACAGATTTCCTTATCTCTGGATCGTCGTATACTGCAGCTTCAAGCTCTTCATCATCTCCGTCCTCCTCCTGCTCGCTCTCTTCCCTCTCCAAGTCGTCGTCTTCATCCTGATCAGAAAGCTCGCTCGCAAGAGAAGGGACTGATGCCGTCGTGGGCTTCCGTTTCTGCCGTAGGACCATGGGGTCAGATAAGCTTTGCTCTCTCGGACTGACATATCCTCATCTCCCTCTTCCCTTCCTTGGCTGATATAGGGGAGCGCGCCTGATGACTAACCTCTTCGGACTTTCGTCTATCATGATCCTGTCCTTTATCTTCTTTCCTTGAAGCAAGCAGCCGGATGGCTTTCAGCATCTCTCTCAACGTTGCTTATTATTCCCTAGTTAAAGGCGCTCTCCTTTGGATCATTAGCAGCAAGCAGGCCTTCTGCTGGTCTTTAAGTGCTCATCTTCCTATCAGAGTGGACAGTAAGAGCTAAAGGAGTTCGTTGAACAAGGCGCCAGAAAGCTTAGAGACCAAGAGACATAGGAGAAGCTAGGTGAGAGAAGAAGAGAAGGAGAGGAGGAGGATGGAGAGGATGGAGGACGAAGCTACTGATGCTGCCACTCAAAGGAACGGACCAATAGCTAGGCGATCATCAGGAGCGGACACCAGAAGCAGAGGACCAGTGCTGCAGCGGACAGCTGAGCTATAGTGAGAGCCATTTTCATTAGATGTCCTGGGCGGCAGGGATAGAAGTTGTAGAAGACAAGGCATGCACATGAAGTATCTATCGGCAGGGCGGCCTCCTTACCTTCTCTTCTTCTCCCCTTTATTCATCTACTAAGCCTGTTTGCTTCCATCGCTGGTGGCGCCATCATCATCTTCTATGTGGTCCTTCTCCTTCTCTTTCCTTGTCCTGCCGTCTCGTCTCCCTTGGTCTGTTCCCCAATGTTGCTCGTCCTAGAAGATCATTCTTCATCCCCCACTTCCCTCCAACAGCTGCGGCGAGGAGTGTGGTGATGGCGGGCGATCAAGAGGCAGAAGGAGATGATAATGGTTAACCGTGGCCAAGCCTGCGAGTAGCTTCTGCTTGCGTTGTCGGATAAGATCCTTTCCTCCGTCCATCTCTCCTCCTCCCACTGCAGCCCCAGACCTCGCTTCTTTCCTTCTTGTTGTTCAGCTCCCATTTCTCTGCTTCCCCCTGACATTCTCTCTACCTTCGCTTGTCTCTTTCCTCCTGAGCGTTCGTTCTCCCTCTCTCTCTTTCTCTCTTTCTCCCTCTACTCATTCTCTTTCTCTCTTTCTCCCTCCTCTTATTCTCTTACTCTCTTTCTCCCTCTCATTCTCTTACTCTCTCTCTCTTTCTGCCCCTCTCTCTCTCTCTCTCTCTTTCTCTCTCTTTCTCTCTCTCTCTCTTTCTGCCCCTCTCTCCCTCTCTCTTTTTCGCTCTCTCTCTCTCTCTTTTTCTGCCCCCTCTCTCTCTTTTTCTGCCCCTCACTCTCTCTCTTTCTCTCTCTCTTTTTCTGCTTCTCTCTCTCCCCTCTGTCACCCCGAAACGGCTCATCAATCTCAAGGAGTCTTCAAGTCTCTTTACGAATCAATAGCCCTTAACGGCTAGTTTATATCCTCTATCGGTTATCATTTTGTAATAGACATTGGTTATCACCATATTTGATGGTTGTGATTTATTTCCCACCAGCCACAGGAACTTTACCCTGAATCCTCCCTCTCCCCTCCCTCCCTTACTGTCTCTCCTGCATCTCTCTCCCCTCTGTCTCGCTTGACCTAACATCTCTTCGCACCTAGAAAAAACTAGTCCCCCACAATATGTCCTATCTCTTTTTCCGTAGTGCCAATCTCTCTATCCTACTCTGTCTTGTCCATCGATCATCGCAATAATGTTGAGCTCCGACCTCAAGAGCAGGCGCGGAAGACCGAAGCTGAAGACAAAAAGCTTCACAATTATTGGAAGATCTTCTTCATCTGCATCCATCACCGTCCGGTCTTCCTCCCTACGCGCTTGCCAGACAAGAAAAGGAGAGAGACACAATCACGGAAAGAAGCTCTCTCTGTCTGCTTGGTTAGTGCTGTCGAGGAGCACGAGACCACCAGTGCAGGAGTGTCAGAGCAAAGTGCTGCACCGGTGGCTTCGCAAGGATGGCCGAAGTTGATATTGAGAAGGCAATCCTTACCACTCTGCAAAAGGAGGGTGAAATATCTGACTCTTTCTCCTTTGCGGAGAAGCTCGGGCAGCCACATACGGCTCTAGTTGGCGTCATCAAATCTCTCCTGGTCGACCAGTATGTCGTTGCTGACCCTATCTCCAGCTCCTCCTACGCGCTCACAGAAGAAGGAGAGGAGGTGGTGGAGAAGGGATCACCTGAAGTCCGGGTTTTCAAGGCCATTCCGGCGGAAGGACTGTCTCTCTCACAGCTCCCGGTGAATGCCCCACTATTCGTACCTTCTTTCTCCGTTGATAGATGGTTTCCCGCACTCTTCTCAAGTGTCTACTGTGCTCTCTCCATCCCCATTCTGCTAAGCTCTTCCTTTCTCTCAGTCCGTGGAAGCCAGCGTAGGAAAGGCGGTGCACAAGGTTGGCTACAATGAATGTATGAAGAACAAATGGCTCAAGCTTGAGAAGACAGAGAAGAAGGTTTACCCCCAGGTATAGCAAGCGTAGAGTCTTTCGGCGGAAGATGGATGGTTTTCCTTCTCGCTGCGCTGCTTGCCCCCTTCTTCCTGGTCCATCTCTCACTTCCTCGGCGTACTCCTCGTGGAGGATGCCCTGATCTTGCGAGTCCTTGGGCAGTTTTACCGCTCAACTTCTTGATAACCCTTGACGCTTAGTCTTACCGATCGGAAACTGTGTCTTCCTTAGATGCACTTGTTCGGTGCTGACCGTTGCCAACATTTCTCCCATGTTTACTTACTTTCTTCTTCCTCCCTCATGCTTATTTGCTCATGGATCCCACTGCCATGGCATCAAGACGAAGGATGTAGTGGACGAGGTTGCTGAGTTGCTTAAGCGACTGAAGGTCTCAGGAGGCGACCCAAATACTCTCAATGGGGAGCAAGCAAAGACTCTTAAGCGAAGACAGATGGTGACATTAGTGTAAGTAGCTAGGACCAACATTCAAAGGAGCACGGCTTATGAGAGAGAGAGACACATCAAGGAGAAGTAGAGGAAGAGGACTTCGTCAATGGCTGCTAGAAAAGAGTCTTGTTCCCTACAAAGTCGGGGTCACTTATGTCAGCTTTCCTCACATATTGCTACAGGACTCGGAAAGGCTATGCGGTGAAGAAGGGTCCCAACTTTTCGTTGGAAAGAAAGAAACAGCCTGCAGATCTGACCAAGGAAATGCTTGACAAGTATGGAGCTTCTGGTCCCCATGTCTCTCAATCACTCCTCGACGTCGTGTCTCCTATCTCCATCTTTCTTAGCACGGCCGGCAGCTCCAGCTCTTGAGTTACGGCTTGCCTTTTGTGCACTTATCTCTCGCGCTCCAGATCATCCGCGGCCACTGCCTTCTGCCTAGACTGCTACCTCCACTTAGCACACCCGTCATAACGTGAACGATGAGCGTACTTTGTGACCTATCTCGGCCGCTTTACCGCCCTATACCTCCCGTTCGTCTTTTCCCGGACGCCTAATCAATAATGCTGCCTATATTCCGGGTTCCTCAATGGTGTCTTCTCTCTCAGTGGCAGCTGGAAAGATTCAAAGTTCAAGGAGTATAATCTGAAGACGCTTGGCCGAGAGGTGGGCGGTGGCTATCTTCATCCTTTGATGAAGGTTCGAGCAGAGTTCAGAAGAATCCTGATGGAGATGGGGTAAGTACTGCTGAAAGGAAATGTGACAGAGTAGGGCACATCCCAAGGAGAGCAAGAGAGGCAACGGGGAGTTGGATGACAAAAGGTGGCATGGAGTTCGGCAACTAGAGACTTTAACTTCTTTCTTACGTACGGTACAGGTTTGAGGAGATGCCGACCCAACGCTGGGTAGAAAGTAGTTTCTGGAACTTCGACTCTTTATTCCAGCCGCAAAGCCACCCAGCCAGAGACGCGCACGATACATTTTTCCTCAAAAGTAAGGAACCATCTAGCCACAGCCGTCTAAGAACCTTCTAGCCTTATTTTGTTTACAATGCTCTTTTTCCCTGTTTCTGTTTCGTACATTGTCAAGTGCCTCAGGCTAGTGGTTACGAATCATCTCATCTCTCTGGCTGCGTCTCTCTTTCTGCACGCTTTCTCTTTATACAGAGCCAGAGCACTGCATCAGCTTCCCCGAGGACTATTATGAGAGAGTGAAGAGAGTCCACGAGGAAGGAGGATATGGCTCGATAGGGTAAGAAAAGCAGGCTCTGATTAGGTTTTCTGTTCCTTTTACTCGAAGCGCCTTTCCCGTGGACGCGCGAGGCCAAAGCTGTTAAGGATCTAACACCCTGTTCCCTTCCTGTCCAGATATCAGACTCCTTTCAAGCGGGAAGAGGCGACCAAGAATATTCTGAGGACGCACACGACCGCCATTTCCTCTCAGATGCTGTACAAGCTCGCAAACGTAAGCTGGAAATCTCATCTGACTTTCACGCGCAACGCACTCTACGAAACGTGTTCCATTCCTATTGTCAAGCAGCCCTCCTAGTGTCCTTTCTCCTGCATTATCCTTTCTCTCTCTTCTCGCTCGAATTGGCTTCCTTGCACAGCTGCTGTCGTTGTCTTTTGACAAGTCTCTCTTTTGATTTGAACTTAGCAACCCGGAGGCTTCACTCCTAAGAAGTACTTCAGTATCGATAGAGTCTTTAGAAACGAGACGATGGATGCCACCCATTTGGCCGAGTTCCACCAGGTGAGGAGGTGGTGTGCCGCTGTTCCCCATGTCATGTTCTCTTTCATAGCCTTTGCCCCCCTTAAGGCTGCCAGCTGGTATGCATGTTGAACAGTCGCCATTGCGTCGTGAACCGTCTTTTCCCTATTCTCCTCCGCTTCATCCGTGTCCTCTGTCTTATACTTTGTTTGTCATTCTCTCTCTCTCTATATATATACATATAATATCTCACCCCTCAATCTTCCTTTCACCCTCTCCTTTGCACGTCCTATCTCTCTCCTCTTTCTCTGTTTCTCATCGGTCCTTAAGGTTGAAGGGCTGGTAGCGGACTACAATCTCTCCCTCGGAGACTTGATTGGTACCATTCAGACTTTTTTCGCAAAGACTGGGATCACCGAGCTCCGTTTCAAGCCCGCATACAACCCGTACACCGAGCCTTCCATGGAGATCTTTGGTTACTCTAACGAGTTGAAGAAATGGATGGAGCTAGGAAACTCAGGTAAGGTGACGAGACGAGTGGGAAAGGAGATAGAGGAAGTGAGTGTGATGCGGGGATTTAGAAGCCAGTGAAGAGCCAGAAGACAGAGCGCCATAAAAATCAGGAGAGATAGCTTAGCCTCTTCCTTTGATGTCCCATATGTCGTCTCACATCTTCGATCCATCACATCTGTTTATTCTTTCTCTCTCTCTCTGGCATCTACAGGCATCTTCCGGCCGGAGATGGTTCGGCCCATGGGTCTCCCGGAAGACGTGAATGTGATTGCGTGGGGTCTTTCTCTGGAGCGGCCGACAATGATTAAGTATAAGATTAGCAACATTAGAGACCTCTTCGGGCACAAGATATCATTGGAGAACACCAAGAGAGCAGGCGTGGTGCGCTTCACGTAGCAAGAGAAAAGAGGAAGGAAAAAGATATCTTATCAATCAATGCAGCAATCTGGTCGTAGCAGGTAGCCTCTCTCCTCCGCCTAGCGTTCATTTGACGACCGCTGGCGCTTTCATCATACGCTAGAAGCACTGAGAGGCTGGATAACTCCTTTGCTGACCTGTTAGAGCTGTTTGAGTGCATTGAAGGAGATAAAAGTTCAAGGAAAAGTAGTCGATGCTGCTGTTATTAGTCCGAGAAAATTGGGGCATACTAAGGTCGTAAGGTTAAATAAGTCTATGACGAATAAATAGCCTTGAGCAGCGCTCCTAAGGCAATCTTTCCTTGGTCCTTCTGCGTGAGCTCTGTCTTTATCGCTATCGCTGCGATGGCCAAGAGCTATCCGGGTCTATAGCTCCATTTAGCTGCAAGAAGCTGAGAATGCAGTCTATGAGATCCTCAGAAAGAAGAGAAAGAGGTAGCAATCCTTGTTCGCACTGTTGGAGGTAGAGAAGACGGAAGAACTTCATCCCCTGGAGTTGAAGCTTTCCCTGCAGACAGCGAATGACAGCTCTTCCGTCCCCGCCCACGTTGCGAAAATCTACGAAAAGGCAGGGCAGAGGTCATTTGCTAGGGGTTACAAAGGTCAGAACGAGCTCAAGCGCGATCTTACATTTTAACCTGTTCCGTGTAAGATACAAGTACTTTAGGTGTGGAAGATATCCTAGGAAGAGCGGTATGTCTCCCTCTAGCCTATTATTGTGCAGCCGGACATCCTCCAGATCGGCCAACTGTTCAAAGGACGAAGGTATACTACCTACAAGAAACCGAAGGGCGCTAGGCGTCAGAAGACCCACAGTCAAGACGGGGAATGAAAACATTGAGCCGTAAAGCCAAATGAGGGTAAGGTAAGGCTACTGATTGCTGAACGCGAAGAAGTAGAGAGACGAGACGTTGGCTTAGTTATGCCGGAAGACATGGTCGGGGGTCAAATCTGTTGTCTTTACCTGACAACAGGTTGGAGGCGAGAGATAGGATTCTAAGGCCTCTGCAACAGCCCAAAGAGGAAGGAATGTCGCCTGTGGAAAGCGGCATTAGAAGGACACCCACGGAAGTAGAGGGAAAACGCATGCTTTGCGAAAGGTAAGCAAAAGAAGCGACAGACTCTTCCCTTTCACACTTCACCTGTCAGTCTGTTGCTGCACGCTTCAAATACCTCCAGGTGCGGCAAGGCGTCAAACCTATCTGATATGTCCCCTGCAGACACAGTCTCAGGAGACGTGAAAGCAGAAGGTAACAAAAAGAGGATACCAAACGGACAAAGCAAACTGCGAGAATGAAGGAGAGTCGCAGGCGCCAATGGTGCCAATCGGGACCCCAGAGAAAGAATAGTGACCTGAACGAAGGAGGTACACCTGAAAGACGCCTGCTTACCTGTTATGAGGTTGTACCCCAAGTAGAGCTCCTTAAGCGTTGGGATATTAAAAACAGTGCGAGGAAAATAACCTGTCGGAAAGCAGAGACCCGCGAATGAATAAGCATTGCGCCTTCGCCCGTTCATAGTGCGAGAGAGAGAAGGTTCTGCTGAGGCAAGAGTGCGCTACGGAACTCCTTAGCGCCGTAGTAGATCAAGAGCCAAAGGAAGCAGGCGAAAGACGAGCTGGGATAAGCCTGAAGAGACAACCTGTCAACAGCCTGCTGCGCCTTACCTGAAAGTTTGTTGCACCGCACGTTCAACACCTGGAGCTTTCGGCAGTGTCTAATGGACCGAGGAATGTTGCCTTGCGTGAAGGCAAAGTCATTGTCAGGTTCCTTTTGTTTCAAGTCAACAAAGCTTCCAACTCTCCCTTGACCCTGCAGCAATGCTCAGCGTGCATCTCTTTCTCTTTGTTCCCTTTCCAATTGCCTCTCTCCCTACTGTTCCGTTCCGCCGTCATCGCTAAGCCTGTCTTCGTTCCTCGTCAATAAAAGCTTCGAATTATCTCTGTGCTTTGCCTCGTTCTTGTCTTGATTAGGGCGTTCTTCCTTCGCAGACCCACTTCCTTTGCGTACCTTCCAGTCTGTTATTTGACAGGTTGAGCACAAGCAACTCGCCCATCCCGATGGGGAAAGGCCTCGGTATTTTGCCTGGCATAGAATGAGCAAACTGAGCTAAACAAGTTCATTGCATTTCCTCGAAGATCTCCAGAAGAGTAGGCATAAAGACATGGACACAGGTCTAACCCAGACCCCTTCGAGCTGAAGCTGGCAGCACTAACCAGTAAGCCCTCTATCACAGAACTTGATCTCCTTCACATGGTAGGGTGGGTCCGAGCAAAGTACGATGCCATTCCAGGTGGCAGGATCATCGTTATCCTTCCACCCAATATCGGTTACATGGTGGCTACCGTGCCAGATAATGTGGTGATAGGTCCAGTCTGTGCTCTCACCCTCAGTCGCATCACGCAGCCGGAGCAAGCTTCTTAACTCATGGCGAGGAATACGAAGGCCCTCATCCAGGCCTTCATGGTCCTTAGATGCGCAAACACCCATTAAGAGCCCTCCTCACTGCTAAACACTTGCATCACCCGCCCTTGTCTCGTTAGTGAGTTGCTCCTCACACCGCATAGATAGAACTTGCAGACTGCAAGCTTCGTCTAGAGCTCATGGTGGCGATAATATCTACTGGGCGAACATACCGATAAATACCGAGCCGCGCTGCTCTGACTGCGGGGTCTGCAAACTGCATCTGCCGCGAGTGATAACGGAGCGCGGACATCGCGATAAATCTTCAGGAACACAGAGCTTGACCAACAAAACCACCAGCCCCGGCGAAGGATTGGGTAAGAAATGAGACAAAGAGTGAATAATGTTATCAGTGAGGCTTCCTATTCGGAGTATTATCAGGTTCCATGACCACGTACCCCACTCTTCTTTTCCTGGTCCTTCAACCTTCACTTTCTGATGGAGAGCCGCTAACCGACAAATATGTGGCTTATCCAGATATGTTAATGGAGTCTTCCTTTAGTGCTTTTTAGCTAGAGTTAAATTATCCACGTTAACCTTGAATAAGCCAAAGTGACGGAAACCATAGGACTATCAGCAGCACTGACCCATACCTTTATCCAGATCTTGAAGGCTCACCAGACCTCCTCCGGGACATCGGGGCTCATCATAACGATGATGGACGGATTCGCCCCAAATAATGTTGAAGCTTCACAAAGCTGGAAGCTCCGCATCAACCACCGTGAAGTCTCGCTTCTTGAGCTCAACATTAGTCCCATTGGAATCTCAAGCTCTTGCCGGGCGCCTCTCAGTCTTTCTATTACTAGGCTTCGCTAGTGGCAACTTTCAAGGATCTCCCGTGGACATGACTGTCGGAAGGAAGATGAGTGCAAGGAATACCTGTTGAAACTTTTTCTGTCTATAAACCTTTGTCATCGGCATCCCTTCGAACATCCCTCATCTTCGGAGGCACTGTCTGCGACGCTCCTTTAAAAGGCACTCGCAGGGTAGCCGTCACGATGTCCTCCACTGCGCTATCCGCCAGAGGCCCTTCCCCGGGCGAGGCTGCGCCTTCCCAAGGCCCCGTCACGGTGAAACAACCTAGATCATTGATGGTAGAATTCATGCTAGGTGCCGTCGCAACCAGCTGTGCTTGCGTATTCTCCAATCCCTTTGAAACTGTCAAGACTCGAATGCAGCTTCAGGTTTGATCTTCAAGGGTGTGAATCAAACAACGTATGTGTCTCTCATAGATATGTTTCGTAGGGCGAGCTAGTAGCGGCTGGAGGCGCTCGACCGTATAGGAATGCCCTTCATGCCTTCTACGTCATAACAAAGACTGAAGGGGTTAGAGGTATCCAAAGAGGTCTCACCCCGGGAATAGCCTATCAGGTGACCCTTGACCTTGTCTTGGATCCTGTTTCCTCCACTCTCGAGCTCTATTACTACGTCGACGTTGTTCTGGATTCCCTCATTTCGTTCCTCTCCCTGCTCTCACTCCGGCTCTAGACTTGTAACCTTTTCATAATAGTCTTTATCCCTTCCACAGCTATCTTTATATCTGACATCTCTCTGGCTCGTATTGTTTCTGTCATCCATGTCTCGCTGCCTTATCTCATCTCCTCGCACGTATTGACCTCACTCCTAGTAGTGACAAGCTCCAATCAATGACTAATGTTACCCATTTTATGTGTTCTTGATGTACCCTAAAGTCCATGATGAACGGCGTGAGATTGGGTATGTATGGGCCTTTGAAGAAGGCCATCGGCTCTACAGAGCAGGGCACAGCCCTTAGCTTACTGAAGAATATGCTTGCAGCCGCACTATCTGGTATGTGCTAGGCTTCACCTGACTGGAGACGTCATTCCCGAATATTATTGACACACTTCTCCGTTTAGGGTCCGCCGGAGCCGTTGTGGGGTCTCCTTTCTTCCTAATCAAGGCACGATTACAGGCGCAGGGCTCAGCAGCAACTGCAGACACGAAGCAATACCACTATAAAGGACTGGTACGCTCGCTTGATTGGCCATAACTTGGTGCTTGATCCTTGGCATAAACAACCTTCGTTTATCCTATCAACACTACTGGTAGGTAGACGGACTTCGGCAGGTCTATGCGGCTGATGGGGTGGCGGGTCTCTTTCGCGGTGTCACGGCTGCAGTGCCTCGTGTTGCGGTAAGATCAGAGCTTCATCGTCCTAAGAGCGACAAAATGATGCTGACATTTATTCCGCCACAGGTTGGTTCTGCCACTCAGCTCTCTTCTTATGATTTTATCAAGCACATGGTGCTGAAAACGCCGTTTTTTGAGGACAACGTATACGCCCATTTTGCAGGTAGTGCTCAGAGGAATGTGCTTCGGAAGCATCCCCTGCCCTTGCTAAAGTCCTTTTTCCGCGTCTCACAGCAAGCCTTATCACTGGTCTTGTCGTCACTACCACGATGAATCCATTTGACGTTGTATCAACGCGCTTATACAGTCAAAAGGTAAACTGGGAGCTTCAGCTGCTTTCCATAACAATTTCCTTCCTCTAAGACTTCGCTGCTTTGTAGGTGGTAAATGGCAAAGGGACACTGTATAACGGCTTTCTCGATTGTTTTATTAAGACAGCCCGCGTTGAAGGCGTGAAAGGATTCTACAAGGGCTGGCTGGCCCACTACCTCCGGCTTGGTCCGCATACTATCTTTACCTTTGTCTTCTGGGAGCAAGCGCAGAAGGCTGCCACCAAGCTCGGCTTATGATCCGCTCCACCGCCTCAAAATCTCAACTTCCTATAGCCGGTGTACTCACGCAGCAAGAGTAACAAGAGCCATATCTACCATCTTATCCAGATAAAGGCTACGGAGGAGGAAGTGATGCTAAACTCCTATAAATTAAATAAGATATTATAAAGATTGACGAGAGCCTGATAACTTACGACTTTTCTAAATAAAATAGTACGGCGATAACCTTCGCGGGAAGAAAGCGTAACAAAGCTTTCGAACAAAACCCCGGCAAGTCTATGTACAGAGGTCCAGAGACAGACTACAAAGCGCTTGTCCGCTCTTTCACAAAGAGAGAGGAGAGAGAGAGATTTGGCCTTCATCAGGGAGGCAGGTCAAAGGTATAAATAGGGTTTGCAGCCATTCTTGGGGCTTTTCGTTGTCTGGTCATGAGGCAGACACGATAGCCGATGTGCACTGTTGCTGCTGGGCCTTGATGAACTTTGGCCGTCTGGCATCCAGTCCAACCGGCTTAGAGGTAGCCCTGGAGGCCAGCCATAGATCAATCTCTGCCAGATGATCAGCAGAAAACTGATTCCTTTCCTTTAGACTCAGACGGAACTTGGGCGGGACGATACTGGTGCACTTTAGATGCCTCCACTCAAGCAGGATGTGCCCGTCGTCATGGGTGAACATTGTCCCTAGCCGCAGGATATTCTGGTGAATGCCTTTGTTGCACATACGGCAGGTTGAGTTACTGTTGGGCGATGACTCCAAGATGAAGCATGTCGCTTTCCATTCTTGACTTGTATGCATCTTTGACCTGTGGTTGATACAGCGCACAGCCCAGAATCGCGAGGAGCGAGTAGCAGACAGATAATATGGACTGCTCAGAGTCGAGGCGCTGCTGTACTGTGCGGTGGGGTTGCTGGGCCGTTGAGGAAGTTCATCAATGTGGCAATGACCTCTGGAAGGATACTCTCAGAAAAGTCTCGATAATGGCTGAAAGTCTGAAACTCCTTTGTCTTCTGTGTGAAGAAGTGGTTCCCTCTCTCTTATCAGGGTGCTGGTTGAAGAGGATGTCAGCAGTAGAGGAAGACGGCACGGAGAGCCAAGCTTAAGAGTTCCCTAGCGTTGTTTCCTGTCCTCCTCTGGTTCTGCTGATTAGAAGTGAAGGATGATCTGTGTCCGTAAGTCCTTCAACCGCTTCCGACTGTCCTCTTTCCAGTGCACAAGCGAGGAGGAAAGTGGGTAAGACCAAGCGTGTTAGGGCTCGTCTTTCGTGGTAGGAAGCCTGTTCCTTTTGCCGTAAGCCCAACCCTTAGCCCACTTCAAGCTCTGTCTCTCCAATCTGTCTCTCCGGCCGTGCCATCATAAACCTCAACCTCATACCTTGCTGCTGTGCTCTCTCCTCTCTATTCCTGGTTCTTTCTTTCATGGTGGGGCATGTCCACTCTCTCTGCTCACTTTCTCTCATTCTTTGCCTTGACTATGGTCTTTCTTTCCTTGTCATCTCTTGTCTGTTCCTGTCTTTCTTCCTGTCCTCTTCTCTCCTCTTCTACACCACTCCGTCTCTTCTCTTCTCATTCTTTGCCTTCAAATCAAATCTCACTAGACTTTCTTGCAGATTCAGTCAGCCTCTTTCTTCTCTCTCTCTCTCTCTCTTGCTCTCTCCTTCCATTTCTTAGTAGGAACATCTCTTCCTTTTGTCTTCCTTCCTCCCTCTCCCCCTCTCTCTCTCTCT
>FLMG01002084.1:5000-16694 GCA_900088475.1 Hyphochytrium catenoides | reverse complement strand
CTCTCTCTCTCTCTCTCTCTCTCTCTCTTTCTCTCTCTTTTTCTCCCTCTTCCCCTCACTCCCCCTCTCTCCTTGCTTGTACCCGTATTGGAATAGGTTCTTGGGTTCTGAACCGTGTTGTAGCAACGGCTACACACAACTCTGTTTACCCATACATTTAACCCTCAAACACACGCTGATAGTCCAAGACCAAGCCAAACACAGAAACATCAAGTTGAAAACTTCCAGTTGTAGGTGTTTATTTCAAATACCTTTCCGATGCTTATAATCAGGGAAAATACCACTTGCGATACCTTCAACAAGGAAAGGATCTGTTAGACGAGCAATGCAGCATTTGTATTACTGTCCCCAGAGATCGTGACCTGGCTCCTGCTCTGTCTTCCTTGCTTCTCTCTTGGTCTGTTCGGCCTTGTACGTATCTCTTCGCTCTCAAGGCTGCCGTCCGACGAACCCAATCCTCAGCCTCACTAACGAGGGCTAACTTCCTAAGCTGCATGGCTCTAGTTCATTATGGGTGTGAATCACTGTCCTCCCATCCAAGTCTTTCCAAGATTAGTTAGGTCATCCTCTTGTCCTTTCCTTTCTTTGTGAAGAGAAGGCTAGGGACAAGAGGGAGCATTGGACGATAACTTCTACTCCAGCTCTGTTATCTCTCAGAAGATGATAGCGAGGTTAACAAGGAGTAGAACTAGTTCGCCTGGAAAGATAGGAAGAGTCTTCCCTACATAATCGCAATATATTTGGCTGCCTTTGGCTGTTCCTATCCTTTTCCTCTTTCGGTAGTTCAGCAGGAAACTCTGTCTAGCCTCCACAAGTGCTAAGTTCCATCATATTTGGGGCCGAAAACCCAAGAGTTATTCTTACTTTTAGGAGGTTTTAGGAGCTGTCACTCCTTGCCGGAAGCCAGTTCCTGGTCTGCTATCCATTGGCAGCCCAAGCATGTCCTCCCACTCTCGACCCTGTCTGCACCTATCAGTAGAACTCCCTGCTAATGATAGAGTCTCACCAATGCACTGTGCCATGTAACGGAAAGTCGTGAACACGAAAGTAGCTCCGGGCTGACACAAGAAATCAAAGTCGTCCCCAAAGTAAGAAGTACAATGTGCAACCAAGACAGGCATTATATGCAGTCAGAACCATCTAGTCCGAGAATACCTAGGGGGAGCCCTACAACAAAGTGGCAGACGCTACAAATATAGTTGGTCTTCCTGCGTTTATAGCGCAACAGACTCTTCTCCTTTGCCAATTGAGAAGAATCAGGGGTTGAGAAGCTTCATGGTAATCTTTAGAGGCGGCGAAGCAGCGAACAGGTGATGGACTCATCACTGCTCAACTAGTGGGCACACCACAAGAGGAGGAGACCGAGGCCAAAGCATAGACCCACCTGAGAAGCAAGCATCGGCTGGCAGGCCTGGCACATGCCACTGATACGTGATAGTATCTGCGGTACCGTCCTTTGATGGAGGAGACGAGGGAGGATAAGAGTGGCCTGGCTCTGCTGGTTTGTCTCCTTCAATGAGGACTCATCTGCACTCGTCTAGTTACTGTTCCTTCGAAGAGTGCTTTCCGGGACCTGTCGCCTTGCAATCCTCAGAACCGCACTGGAACTGGCACTCAAGACCTTGAGCAGACAGTACAGCCTGGTCGATCATACCTTACTATTGAGACTTCATGGCCAAGGTAAAAGCCGACTGGGAAGTCTCATGGGTGTCGTCAACAGGCAAAATAGTACGAAGCAAAGGAACTCTCTTGCTCTCTTGCTCTTAGCTCGTCTATTATCAATTTCAGGGTGAGATGAGATAGTAGCAGCTGAGGAGCTATAGAGGACGATGATAGCATCGTCATGCTACTAGAACCGGAGGAGGGATGGCCGGCATGCGTGAAGCAAGGGCACTTTGGGTCTAAGAAGAGAGTGAAAGGGACCTCAACCTTTATTATAATGAAGAATACACAGTCAACTAATAACCAAGCACCCCTGGTATCGTTGACGATGTCACTTCTTCTCCTCCTCTGGCCACCCTAGCCATTGGCCGCCATTGCAGTGTCCTCTAGAGAACTTGCAGTGTAACCAGAAGCCCGTTGGTTGAGGTTGGGAGTCTATTGAAAGACGATGATTGGGGCGTGAGCAAGAAGGAAGCGAGGGTTACCTCTGTGATCCTGTCACAGCCCATTGTCGGGCACTTACTCCAGAGTGAGGAAGTCTAATGTTCCTCTCATACTCTTACTGTTAGTCTCCTAGCATTTGTTGCGCTTTGCACTACTCAGGTCCTCCTAGGGCCTGCAGCACTGCTCCGACACGAGCCTGCTGAAGTGTGAAGGCAGTGGACAGGGTCTGCTTGGCTTAGCGTCAACCCCTGGCCGAAGATATGGGGCTCTGAGTCAGTTGCCTTAGCGCATCTGCTATCCTATGGCGTCCGACCATTTCCGCGATCCTCCCCTATGCAAGGGATAAGGGACGATTTGGGGCTAGTCTATAAGACGGACAACGAGTCGGCCGGCCCTACTGCCCTTTCGTACCATCTACTTCTCCTTGCAGACAGTGATCAAGCTCAGGATCGGATCTTGCGGATCCCACATACATCTTTATATAAAAACAAGGTCACACCTGCCTACATAGCAGCCAGTGACTTCCTCCATTGCTGTCATCACTTAAAATGTTATCGCTACCGTGTGACACACATTCATCATGAGATCACGGGCTAAAGAGCACTTTCCCTCCTGAGCATGGACTACCAAAATTGAGGGTAGTCTGATCAGGAGAAGGTCATAACCAAGCCGTATGGCCCCTTAACGATCAGGGTTACATTCTTGCAGTGAGCCTGCTAAAGCTCTAGCCTGCCAGCTGTTATTGTTTACTTGCGGCTCCGATCAGTGGTATCACTATGTGTCTTCCAGCCAACGTCTATCAACGGGTATCACCCTCACAGACGGCAGGTTACAATGGGTTTGGCAAGGAGCAAAGATGAGTTCACTGTCTGTGTTTATAATTTATAATAAGGTATGGACCCTTAGCCCAGGCCATTGGCATTGATACTCTTCCTCCAAGCTGGGTCGGAGGCCAAGTAAGCGGCAATGTTAGGTCGCGCCTTCATCCTACCATACCAGCTCTTAAGCAAGGGGAAGTTGGCCAGCAGCTCGGGAATTAGGTGCAGGTGGTCATCGACTACGCCGAACAGAGAGATATCCGCGCTGGAAGGCGCTGCTGCGCCCTTTACCAAGTACTCGCCTCCTGAACGCCGAAGGATTTCTTCCCACAAATGTACTTTACCTAGAGCGACGATGGCCGGGGAGAGAAGAGAGGCGAAAGGGTTAGTCCACAGGACGAGAGGTAATATATAGAGAGAGTTAGATACATCCCAGAGAGAGAAAGACAAGAGAGAAAGACACGAGAGACACAGGCAGAAGAGGTAGAACCCTCAGTAGCGTACCAGTTGGCGCCTTGGTGATAAACTCCTTATAGGCTTCAAACCTCTCAGGAGCCACTTTGTCTTTGTAGATAAGCTCCACGTACTTGGAACGCCAGTCCTCTACGCCCTCCACGTACATATCTATCACGGCCTTCTCCTCTGCCGTGTTACCGTCCCTTCCACTAACGGCACCAATGTATCTGCTCACGAGAGAGTTAGGTTGCCGTGCGACTTTCTGAGACCGTCAGGAGGAAAGCAAACAAACAAGCAATCTAGTTGAAGAGGCACATCCGACCCACTATGGCGTCCATCTACGCAGTAAGAGCAAAGGAAAGAGACATAAAGAGCGGGCCAATACAGCTATTCCATCATGAGCACTCATGGCACCAATGCAGAGTAGAGAGTGGCACAGAGAGCGACGATGAGGACTCATAAAGGTCAGAGGTCAAGAGAGCCATTCACCTTAGAATAGGGTTCATCTGGACCAGCTTCAGCCCATTGGCAAACTCAACCATAGGGATCTGTCCAAAGGGAAGAGATCCATCCTGCAGACCGTTAGTCTTCATCTCCGGCCAATTGGCGGGAGTGGCAGCTTCGAACTTGACATCAAGCTCCGCCAAGAAGAGTCTGATAGGCTCTCCACGGCCCCGAATGGGGAAGTAATGGACGGTAACTTTGCCATTGAGCGCCATATTGAGTCTTCCGCTGAAGATCTTTGTGGCTTACTAAGGCTTCGGAGGTCTGCGGCAAGCAAAGAAATGACGATGAGCTCGATGATGCGATAAGCTGCCAGAGCTAATGAGGACCCCAGAAATTGAATGTTCTACTAGCTTCTTCGTTACCTCTAATGCTCCTTCCCACTTCCCTCTGCCCTGTAGGAAACTATAAAAAATACACGGAAGGGAAAGGAGCCAGCAAAGGCGCAGGCTTCTCCTTCTTGCTTGCTTCCGTTTCTCGAAGGCTCTTCTATTATTCTCTCTCTCTCTCTCTCTCGCTCTCCTTCCCCTTTGCATGTATTTCTACCGTTCCTCTGTCTGCGTCAACCCTTCTTATAGCCATGATCTATTTCTCTCTCACGTTCTCTCGCTCCTCTTTCTCTCTCTCTCCTTTCTTTTTCTCATCCTCTATCAGTCACCGCGATCTCTCTCTCTCTCTTGCTCTCTTCTCTATCACTTACTCGCCGTTCTCTCCCCTCTTTCTTCCAATTCTCTCCCCTCTGTCTCGACCCCAATCAATCAATCTCTCTCTCTCCCTCTTCTCTCTCACTCTCTCTCTCTCTCTCTCTCTCTCTCTATCTCTCTCTCTCTCTCTCTCTCTGGCCCTCTCACCCGCTCTGTACCTTAGGATCGCCGCATCCCCTTGGTTGCCCTTCAGTTGCCTTTCTGCTCTGGGGCCCGTCATCCCCAGTAATAATAACCCTGTTACTGTTACAGGTAGCGCCACTGGATCTTTTGAGGCCTTGACCTTCATTCACCTCTGAGCCACAACCTTTTGGACCCACCCATCCCCTAAGAGATAATGCTACGCCCCAAAGGTTTTCAGCCCATCCACCGGTACCCTCAAGCCAGATCTTTCTTCACTTGAAGCCGAAAGCTCTCCAGATTGATTATTATCAAGAATATATGGGGCTCTATTACGGAATATCCACCGCTTCACTGCACCGTCATAGGAATTGTCCTGCCTGGATCCTTTCATGGTGGTCCATCACCTCATGACCTTCCTCTTCTTTCTTCTTCGCATCCACTTGGTCTCTGCCTCCGTTAGATGTAGCTCTCTGTGTCCGCTGCTACCAGCTGCAGATCTGGTCTTCAACAGACGTGGTCTGTTGCTCCTCCCCGGTCTGTCCCAGCTTACATGGTTTCTGTGAGTGCCTCCTCTCTAGTAATTGACTGCGCAAGTATTGCACGTGAATGATGTATACTCTGCACGTTCGTTCTAAGGAGGTATTGAGTTGCTCTCCTACCTGGACCGAACTGAAACGAGGAGGCGGATAATTTAGTCTCTATCCTCTTTGTCCACTACCACTGCAGCGGTCCCTACCCAGTTATGCCTGGCCAATTGTGCTACGCCTCCTGCGCTCGAGTAAGTTGTCCGAGTGGGCTAGATTGACATGCAGCCAAAGGCGCGCTTGCCCGCCATTGCAGCACCTCTGCATTCCTTTCTCTTCTTTTTTTTTATTTTCCTGTATGCTGCTCCTCTTCCCTTGCAACAATAGCAGGGTTTCTTCGTCTTGGAGAGGGACGCCATCATTAATTGATCGTGTACAAGAGAGGGACTCGTAGCGCTTCAATCGCATCCCTCTTCACTTGAGGTTTCATGGGCATTGGAAATAACCTAAGGGTAACCTGCGGTAGTATACTTTCATACCTGTATGGAAGATCTGATAGGAGGACGAGTGGGCTTCACAATGTGAGGACGCCAGGGAAACACCAGCATGACGCTGCTGGTCATTTTCTGTATCTATTCTGTGTCGGCGGGCGCTGCTCTTGCTGGTCATTTTCTGTATCTTTTTCGGTGTCGACGAGCGCTACTTATTCCGGTTGTTCCCGGGTGTACGCTTCCTTCCCTACTTTCCTTCCATGCCCCATCCCGTTTGCCAAGGGGTTCTGATCGTCGGCGGACTCTGCTTGAGTCTTGAACCATCACCACCATCAACAACCAATCTCCATCTCCACCACCCCGTTGCTCCTTGACACGTTTAGTAATGGGACAACAGTTCATCTAATCTATAAAAATTCAAAGCTATTAGGGCTTTTTTCGGGATGACGTTGTGTTGATGGTGTATGATTGGTAGACAAAGGCTATCTGTATCCTTTGACTTTCATTTGCATCCCGGGTATTACGAGGCCGGAAGGAGGTTGAGAAGGAAGAGAAGTTTTGGGTGACCGCTGCTTCCTTCTCTATGGTTTTGCCTCCTTGCCATGGAGTCTAACGACTAAGAGCGCGCAACAACGCTACATACGTTATATCATTAATTCTTGTGCTAATAAAATCCTACTACCATTCTGGGAAAGGACGTTTGATAACAAGTTACTTTAATTCGGGGGCGTCGTTACGCCGTGCCGATTGTGCCCGTGGGGCCTCTAACCACTTCTATAGAAGTATCAGAAGAAAGGATGGACAAAAGATGATAAGGTTCTTGACGGCGCGGAGGCGATGCCTTATTATCTTTCCTTGATCATTAGACTGGAACAGGATGATAAGCAGCCCGACCCCGACCACCCAAGGGAGAGAGGAGGACGGAGGAGGAGGGGAAAGGATCGGTCGTTAGGTGGTGGATGAGGAGCCGCTAACGGTCGTTAGAGGTCAAAGGTCGTTCCACGGTGGACAGCGCGTTCCGTCCCATCACCAGATTTCCCTTTCCTCTGTCCTGGACATGGCCTAAGACGCAGGGGAAGCATTAGCCAATCAGGTTCAGGATGTAGGGCGGACTAAGTCTCTAGCTCCATCTTATTGGGTAAATTGTAAATACTTGTAGCCAATCAGAGGCGAGATTCAAACCCAAGGACATAAAACAGATTGCTCATCATATTCTTAATAAGAACGAGAGGTAACAGGAATATACTCAGAGGAAGCCCGCTGATCCTCGATCGGAATGGTTTAGTGTCTTACTTCACAAAGCTTATAACTAGATCCAGTTTGCCCATTTCGTTCCTACTTTGTGTCTATGTCTGCCGCCGCCACCACTGCCGTCATCCTCCCTTCGTGTCTCTTGCTGTCTCTTGTCTCTTTTTCTTTCTCTCTCTCTCTCTCTCTCTCTCTTTCTCTCTCTCTCTCTGTCTCTCTCTCTCTGTCTCTCTGTCTCTCTCTCTCTCTCTCTCTGTCTCTCTGTCTCTCTCTCTCTCTCTTTCGTTCTCCCCTTCTCTCACTCTCTCTCACTCTTTCTCTTCTCTCATTCTCCGTCTCTCCCTCTGTCTTTCTTTCTTACTGCTCTCTCTTTTTCTTCGTTGCTCTCTCTCTCTCTCTCTCTCTCTCTCTCTCTCCTCTTGCGTTGTCTCTCATGTCCTCAGAACCTTCTGCTACTGTACTGTACTGCTTTCAGAAGCTGAAAGATCTTTCCAGGCATCATCCCAGTCTGGGCGCCGACTGAATTGTCCAAGGAAAAGGTCAAGGCCAGTCTCAGATTTACCATATCTATTCAAAAGCCATTGACATCCAGCTCCTCATTAGCAAAGTTTCACTCTCCGTGGCGTGGCACCGAGGTTAACTAATAGAGGAAAGGCTCCCAATCAACTTATCGGCCAAGAGGAGGTGCTTTATCAATAAGTAGCAAGGAAGTATGGCTGGCGCCGACATCCAGATCGAAGGCGTGCCCGCCAATGTTGCCGCGGGCATCATCATCCCTGTGGGGTTGATTATATGCTTCTTTGGATATAGAATATATCGAGTTACGCTAGCGATCGCTGGCTTCCTGCTTCTGGGATCTATTGCTTACGCCATCACGTATGAGGCAACAGACGCTAACGACACAGCTTCATGGATTGCCTTCGCCATTGGTGGTGTGGTCGGCGCTGTGTTGGCCTTCACCCTTTTCAAACTAGCAGTCTTTGTCTTAGGTGCGCTGGGCGGCGCAGTTCTCGGTCGCTTCCTCTTTGACAGCTTCCTTTACAAGATCTCTCCCGGCCACCAGGACGTCGTGATGTGGGTCTCCATAGGTGTGTGCGCACTGGCAATTGGCGTGCTGGTTCTGCTTTTCATCCGGCCTGGTATCATCATCATCTCTTCTTGGGAAGGCGCCTACTATGCGGTAGCTGGCGCTGGCTTCTTTATTGGAAGCTATGGCCTCCCTAACAAGAATGACGTGGAGGAGGCTGTTAGTGGCGAGAACCCAGGAGTGCGGGACAGCTGGTGGGCGTACTTTGCGGCAACAATTGTCCTAGCTCTGGCAGGCATGTTCATACAGTTTACCCGTACGGCGCGAGGATTCTCGCATGAGAGCCATAGCAAGGACAGCTACCAGTATCGGGCGCACAATGCTGTGTAACGTGGCGATCCTCCGCCTTGCTTGTGGGCTTCCAAGATATCTCCCTCTTATAAATACTTCTCCGTTCATTTCTCCTTTATCAGTGGCTTGCACACATTACACGCTAAGCCAAGCAGGATGAGAGTAGCTTAGCGCGGGTGGACCTGCACTCTTACAGACGCCTATTATAAATTAGTACCAGTAGTAAACCTCATAAGTCATCCCATAGATCATGAGTCTCCAACCAATCCTGCATCTGCTCCAGAATCTATATCTGGCCCGAGGACTGCACAGTGCACTTGCAGTGCGGTCTAGAGTCTATCCACCGTGACCACCTGTCATTTTGCGGGAGGTCGACGAGGTAGTCTTTCCTTTGTTCTTGCGGCCAGCAATTGCTGGGAAAGGTGATGGCGAAGTGTTGGGGCGACTTCAGCGAAAGGTCATTCAGAAGAAAGGTACTCCTCGGGTGTACGCTCTTTGCCCGTTGGGGGATCAATTTTATGTGCTGGATTAAACAGGCGGGGACGATTGCCACAGGACTGAGTCCTTCCCATAGCAGACAGTCATTTCGTGATATTGATGGTAGGGCAAGTGTATTGAAAGAGGAACATCTGTAGCCCAATGCCATCTTCTCTTCCCGCTCCCAATGCCATCTTGCGCTCCCAATGCCATCTTCTCTCCCGCTCCCGGTCCAATTTGAGGAAGGCCCGGGAGTAGCAACAGCGGAAGCAAGATGGACATATCAACTCCTTAGAGCTCGGCCTAACATTGTCCACATGCCCTATGTCTATCCGTTTCTGTCCTAGGCGTTATTCATGTTACTAGTCACACTCTGGCCGCAAAAGGAGTTCAGAGTCTATAACACTCAATGCAACAACCTAATCTTGCTTTTCCCCTTGTCATTGACTCAGCGTTGCTCTGCCGCTTAGTTATATAGACCATCTCATGTCTGAATTGCATTTGCAGACCGTTGTTGTCGGGATGCAGTTTCTCAACGCGGTAACTGACAAGTACACTCTAGAGTAAGGCACCGCAGTCCCGGACGGGAACCCATTTATTCCTAAAGCGGGGTTGCCTACAGCTAGCTGTCGAGTCGGTTAGTCAATGAAAGGTATAATGCTGCTAAGACATGAAGGAGCGGTCAAAGGGGGAAGAGACTAAATATGTTGAGTGAATCTGTTGCTGGGCCTTCTCTTGGCAGCAGGAGCGCTATGAATTTAGGCTTAGTAGTAGATGAGGATATTGGTGAAAGAGGTGAAGCCCATCGCAGCCAGTGAGGACTGCCAGGAGCACGTCGATCGCATGCAGAAAATTCGAGAAAGGAAGATTCCATCCTACGAGGCCGAGAAGAGGGCGGAAGGAAGAGGTTGGCGCGAGGAATGTTTCGCCGCGGAACTGAGGTGATATATCCTGGATGGCGACACGATGATGGTTTGCTTCCTGCTCATCACAATGTTCTTGGATCCTTCTTCACTCCTTGGCCCCCGCGCCACAGTCACGACAGTAAACGGAAGAAGCATGCGAGTGATCTCTCTACGAGGAACTAAGGTATGGGTAGTTGCTCTACAGGGGAAGTGAATGACGGGAAGTGGCGCCGGACTTGGTCGCATCCACTCATCGTCAGCAACGGTTAGTTCTCTCTGTTCTTCACTTCTCTTTATTAGGTTCCGTCCTCTGATTGTCTGGCTCTTTCTTCCTCTTCTTGCGGGGCTAAGTCGTCTCTCTTCTCTATAAACCTTTCCAGCCTTCCATTGGTGTTCTGTCGTGAACTCACACCTGCGCTGTATAAGAGGCCTCCATCACAAGCGCTGCACTTCCTGGACTTGCAGCAGGTGTCACTCTCTCTTCCCTAGCTCTCTCGTTCTCTCCCTCCCTCTCTCTCTTCTCTCTCTCTTCCTGTTTTACCTGCTACTATTCGTATCTACGTGTCGCCTTCCTCTCTCCTCCCTCTCCCCTCTCTCTCTCTCTCTCTTTCTCTCTCTCTCTCTCTCTCTTTCTCTTCCTCGTTCTCATTTTCATTAAGCTTCGTTGATCCTTCCCCTTCAAAGATGGAGGCTGCTGCCGTGAAAGGCTTTGTCTCCCTTGTGGACATTTTTGTGCTCTCTCTTTTAGAGCGAACAGAGATTCGAAGGAAATGACTGGCGGAGGTGTGCCCTTCGCCGCCTTCACATACAAGCACATAAATGGAGAGAGAAGAGAGAAGTTCATCCATCGAAGCGTTGCGGGTTCATAGTTCAAGTGCACCTGTTGCTTTAGCGTCAGCGTGCGGTACAAAGGGTGGGTCCTCTCTGACGAACACGCTTGAGGAAGTCTTCTCTTTTCTCTTCCCTTTCTTTCTCTCTCTCATCCTGTCTCTCTCTCTCCCAGGCTAGTTAATCTCTGCACTGGCGCCAGTCTCTCTCTTCCCGCTACCTCTCATTGGTTGCGCCAGTTGAACTAGCAGGTCCTTTCGACCTTGGACAGGCGGGAGAGGGAGCTTGGGAAGAGAGGAGGAAGAGGGTCAAAAGACGAAGAGATGAGGAAAGGGAAGAGTAAAATTTACCCATGTCTTAGGCCGTTTTGGCTACCGAAGTGCGCCTGCTTCAACTGCACTGTACGGCACGGATAGAGAGAAAGGACGAGAGAGAGAGAGAGAGAGAGAGAGAGAGAGAGAGAGAGAGGGCTAGCAGCCACACAAAGATGTCCAAACCGCTTCCTCCTCTTGCTTCCTAGAAAATCTCTCAGGACTCTGTCTATATTTTTAGCTAAGCGTCTTCCATAGATAGCAATCTCTCTGTTATCTCTGTCTCGATCCTCACCCACCTTGCTAGATCCCTTGGACTTCCTCTTCCCAGCCACATCTTTGGCATCCTCTCTCATTTCCTCGCACCTGCTACTTGTGAGAGACAGAGACAGAGACAGACAGGGGCCCGCCCAACCACGTGCCAGTGCTGCCAGCCGTCGACTTCTCTCGCCTCATCTCAAAGAATCTAGCCAAAGGCTGACCAAAGGTGTCTCTCTCTCTTTGCCCCAAACATTCTCACTGCCCAAACCACACACAGGCGCCTGCTTAGCCTTGAAAGCGCCACATCCGCCACAAGAAGAGAGATGGGGGACGTGTGAGGAAAACAGTGGGGAAAGAGAGAGAGAGAGGGAGAGAGAGAGAGACAGACTATCTATCCATCATTTTCGACATCTCACCACTCTGACCTCGGTGATATATTCCTATTCTGTCTCTCCAAGCTCAGAAGTGGATTTATGTGCCACCTCTAATATCTCTCAGCTACCAATGAATCCAATCTACCTTGTGACATCACGTGTTTAGAATGATATTCTGGATATTGG
>FLMG01002084.1:0-2500 GCA_900088475.1 Hyphochytrium catenoides | reverse complement strand
GCAGCTCCTCCTGGCAGGAGCTCTATCCGCTGATGCAGGACCTGGACCAGAGCTTCATTGAGCTCTTAGCTGGAGATCTGGATTTGGATTTTGGAAATATGGATGCTGCAGAGGCTGGGAGCCCCTTTCTCTTTGATGAGAACGTGACGATGATTGACAGTCTTCCTCTAAACCCTCAGGGAGGTGTCTCTCTCACGTCATCCTCATCTTCTCTCTCCCTTTCCAGCGCCGCGACCGTTAGTTCGATGGCGGCAAACGATCTGTCTCTTCCTTCTTCCGATATTCTATGGATGTAACTACCTCGCCGTCTCTCTCTCGATGTCTGTTTCCCTCATCAAGTGATCATTTCCTGGAGACGAGGAGCGACATCTCGACAACAGCTTTTTGTCCTTGCATCTAAATATAAAAAAATAAATAGTTTTGGTTACTCTGGCAGATGTATTGCTAGCCTCATGCTCCTCTCTTTCTCTCTCTCTCTCTTTCTCTCTCTCATATATACTCGGGTGAGGTGCATACGCTTCTCCGTCGTTATTCTTTCGTCTTCTCCCACTCTTTGCTCCAATTGCTAGTCGGCTGTGGTCCTCCGCCTGCCTTTATTGTTATGGATCTTTCTCTTCTTGAACGCCACGGGTCCATGAGAGTCCTAACATGCGAATATGGAAGAGCAAACTTAGATTGGCCCTCATGCAATCCACTCCTTTTTGTCTCTCAGCCACACGCCTTGTTCTCTCTATGTCTTTCCTGTGGGTTTATCTATGCCCTCCCTCTCTCTCGCTCTAGTGCTCTTCGCCTCTACCACCACTGTTCCTTTTGAATATATTGACCGCTGAAAAGCAATCAGGAAAAGAAAGGCTATGCCTCTTCGTGACGTACCTTCTCCATTCTCTGCTCCATCTGCCAGTGATGAGTCGCTTCTTCCGCCTGCGCGCTGAGATCAATGCCCTTGTAAGAGCCACCAAATGGATTATACGCCCCGAGAGCGTCATCTCCTGCATCGTCATCATCCTCTCCTCCTAGCACAGGCAAGAAAGATGGGCGAAGTCGCAAGACGGATAAGGAAGCTCAATTAAGTCCGACCGCGGAGTGGCAAGTGCATCCACCTACACTGGACAATACCAGGGAAGGGAGCAAGGGAGCCACCATCCAGACCAAACGAAAAGTGGAGAAGACAGACGGATAGAGTAGCCAAATTTAGGAGAGAGCCCTGTGAAAGGCTAGCCTCTAGCGGCAACAGTCTCAAGGGTTACGCAGGTGCTTTCCTCTTCAAGGAAGAGGAAGAAACAGGGGAACCGTCGATCACCTCCAAAGACTTTTGGTAGCTTCTTCAGCTCCTTCTCCTGAGCTGCTCGAGCTTCTTCCGCCAGAAGAGCAGCCTAACAGAATGAGACCGGCAGAGGCGTGAGAGGCTAGAGGTAGAAACAACCAGCGCTTCCTTATCGTACTTGTTTCCGTATCCTCTGCTTCCTTCTATGTAAGCGCTGAGGTTAACTCTCTCACCTGTCGAGCTTCCTCTTCCTCATCGTACGTCCTCACCGAAACTGTGGTCCATGCGCCCAATCCTGTTGGAGTCTCCTCTACGGCTAACACAGCTTAAGAGCGAAATGGAGCGGTCAGTACCGAGAGTGAGAGAACCCATCAAGAAAAGGAAATAGTGCCACGAAGAGAAAAAGGAAGAGTGCAGGTAGACAACAAAGAAAGAGGTTGAAGAAACAGGGGAGAAAACTATGACGAAGACGGGATGGAAAGGGGAAGAAAGAGAAAAACGGTCCAAACGAAGAAATGTGATGGGCTGAGCAGAGGGTCGGAAAACAGGATGAGCTTACTTGCTGCCTCGAAGGGATTCTTTCCGTCTGGAGCCTTTAAAATGCGGATGTTGTCCGGAGACACCTTCCGCTGCGTATAGGTTGGAAGAAAAGAGTTAGTTGAAATGACGATGTAGGCCATAGAAGAATATAGAAGGTACTCTATCTTCTGGGATCTCTTTCTCTCTCTCCCTCTCTCTCATTCTCTTCTCTTCCTCCTTTCCGGCTTCATGACGAATCGACGCTGGAAAACTTCCCTTAACCTTCCTGCGTTAGGACTCAGATACCCTTTCCGCCGTCAATATGCTGGCTGTCTACCTTTCTCCTCTCTCCCTCCGCATCGTAGGCCACCAGCACTTTCCGGAGAATGACAGATGTCTGAGGAACCACAGTCTCCTCCACTCTCTCGATCTGGGCCTCCAACCACTCATCTTCTTCCTCTATGAAGACTTCGCAGGACAGTCCGCCATATAGTTTATCCTGGATCGAGCAGTTCAGGGTAAGAAGACAGAAGACGAACAGCGTGGAGAGAAAGTGGGCCAGAGGAACACTGGTGGAGACAGACACGAGAGTGGAGAGAGGCCATGGTGGACGATGACGAGAGCAGGTACGGAGGAGACAAGAAGTAAGCTTGGCGTCGCCGCTTGCCTGATAGTAGTTCCCATCATAGTATGTCTTCCCTCTGAGTGTATATTCGC
>FLMG01002080.1:8126-19046 GCA_900088475.1 Hyphochytrium catenoides | reverse complement strand
T
Source organism: Hyphochytrium catenoides (assembly GCA_900088475.1). Classification (NCBI taxonomy): domain Eukaryota; class Hyphochytriomycetes; order Hyphochytriales; family Hyphochytriaceae; genus Hyphochytrium; species Hyphochytrium catenoides. Next base: position 19,045 of record FLMG01002080.1, on the reverse strand, counting down.
GTGTTGATTCCTACTTTGCTTCATGTGCTTCTGTGTGACGCCCTGTCGGTCTGCCCCGTCTGTTCTCTTTTTTTGGTTGTTTTCTATTGTTGGTTCTTGTCGTTTCTTCCTTTTGGATTGTTCTTCATTCTTTTTTTCTGGCGGATCGTTGTTGGTTTGCAGCCTTTCACTTCTTGGTCTTGACCTTTAGTCTTTATGCAAGTTTGTGGGGATTCGTCGCTTGCTCTTTCTGTCTTCTGGTTTACGGCATAGAGCTCATTGAAAAAGGAGGCTGCGGGACTGGACTCTCTCAGCATGCCTGCCTGGGGTGGATTGGCGGCTGGTTGAAGCGGCCTCCTTCCCTGCCTTCCTCGTGGAAGCATCAGAGCCATCTTTTGGGGAGAGGAGGTAACCCTTTCTCTTTTGCGGCGAGGGGATAGCTGGTCAAGTCCAGTAGGGAGAAGGAAAAAAGGAGAGAGCATAAAGGAAGGAGGAGGATCCCTACGTAATGTCACTGGAAAGGGGTGAATCCGTTAGTTCTTTCTCCGACCGCCCTTCTCAACATCCAGTGGAGTTTCTTGGGGCATCCGGATCCGCTCCAGCTCGTTCAAAGGCCCACCCACAAGCAGGATCATTCTCTTCTTTGGCTCTCCTTGGCAGCAGTCAGGAAGTCCAAGACCGAAGCCTGGGCAGAAGACCTGAGCGGGCCGAGAAGGGAACGGGGATCAAAGACACTCCACCTTGTACATAGCGATAGTGTAGATATAGAGCTCCCTCTTGTGCATAGCGATAGTGTAGATATAGAGCTCCCCTTGTACGTAGCAATAGAGTACATTGTACATAGCGATAGAGTAGATAACTGGTAGTCATGGTAGGAGCAAGGGCATAGTCAGAGTTCATATATTCATCGTAGCAAAATAAATGAACTTGGCCTTGCGTCTTCCCACGGAAACCTTCAGATTGAGTCAACTGCAAGATTGCTCTCGCCCAGGGCTCTCATAGAAGAGGAAATAGCGGCACAGTCCGTAGACCTCTTGTCGGGCATGGGCGTCGCTTATCCACCCCATGACCTATCATCCCCAGAAATCTCCACCCTAAACCATCAATGCGCTTGCCCACTTTCATTAGGACAACAGAGCTAGTCATCAGGATGTAAACGCAGAAGCGGCAACTGGGAGATGTACGCCAGAACAGAGAAGAGCTTGAGGCCTAGAAAGCAGCAAGGCGGAACCGCAGCACAGGCCAACCCACGGCATAATTGAAAGGTAGGAGAAGGATATATTATACGGAAGGAGAGCGAGAGTTCTAGAAAGGAGGGTCTCTTCTGTGCAAAGGTTGGCCAGCAGGAGCAAAGAGCGCTATACTTGAGAGCCAGTTATCTAAGGCTATCGTGCACTTCATACCCGCTCTCTATCCTTGACTCCTCCATCAGTGCAGACGCCAGTACCAATGCCTGCAGGAGCTTATGGCAGTGGAGCTGCCAAAGGAGCCGTGGTACCCCAAAAAACATTATGGGAAAGAGGAGAACCAGCTCGGTTGAAGGACATGAGAGATTGTCTATGGCGCTGTTACTGCTTACAGCATGACCAGCTCCGTTTGCTAGTCTCATGGCAAGAAAGGCAGCTAGATAGCCACTGTTACCACGGCAAGCAGGGACTGGCCTGAGGAATGGCGGATATCAGAAATAAATACTCGCCTTTCCCCCTCTGAAGGTGACTTAGAAGTAGAAACACCCGCTGCCAGGCGTAAGGCAGACAGGAGGTTGGGAAATGTAAGGAACTTCTCAATCTCTGACTGCGCTCCTGCTCCCAAGGTGGCCATCTAGAGGTGGGGCGCTATGGCTTGTCATGCGGAAGGTCCAGCGCCACGGCAGCACTGAGCATCTGAAGCTGTCTGGATCATCCTAAGGGCGGCGCTTTCAGTGCGCTTCTAAAGCACTATCACCTTTCCTCTGGAGTATGTTGGCCCGCACTGTGCGACGAGCACTGGAGCGGTGCCTGTGGGCCGATCTCTAGGGGAAAGACCCACAGCTCTAGTCATTGAATAGCTCCTGGGCTTGGTAGTAGCTGAGCAGAGCACAGATCAGCTTTTGAGCACGTCAGGAGAGCATGAACGCAATCCATCTATCACCTGACCGCGCTGTCTCCACACAAAGCAAGTCGGATGTGCACTCCCGCCCTGTTGGCTCTCAGTGGCCCATTTGTATGGAGCTGCGGCAGCAGAGACTGATCACTGTTGGCTGTACGGACGATAGTGAGCAGCCTGTGAGGGTCACGGTCAGCTCACGAGCCAAGGACGGCTGATACTGGTAGCAGAGCATCCTCTCCTCTCACCTTTCATAAGTCAGGCTTTGGAACAGGCTGAGTGGGATCACAAGCTCCATGACTCGCTTCTCAGGCACCTGTCAGTAGCCCTGTCAGTGCCTCCTTACGGGACGTTTCTGCGGCTTGGCGTGGGCTCATCCTAGTCCTTACCGCGCCAGACTCTCCTTCCCGTCGCCCTTCCAAGTCAGTCTCCAACCCGCTGAGCTTGCGCGCCGCAAGGATGCCGTAGCACTGAAGCGAAGGGAGCTCCACTACCTGGAGGGCTTCCCAGAGAGGCAAACTCTGGAGCATCTCTGTGTACACCTGGAAGAGTGAGGAAGCACCATGTTCCCGTCTGTCGTCATACTTCCCATACAGAGAGGTAAAACTTTGAAGTGTCGGTTGAGCCATGTCCTTCCCACCACTCAGCCTCTCAAGGACTGAGCCCAGCACGTGATGTCCCTCCCTGCCAGAGTAAGGAACCGCCTTCTCATGCCCTTGCCACTCTGTCTACCCTGAGCGGGGCCATGGAGTCCCAGCAAACACTGCCTGCTGAGTGTGCCCCTGGGCCGGCTATCATGAGTCTCCTCCTAAGCCTGCAGCGCTGGCATTGGCTCCTGACGAAGAGGCCAAGGACCCAGGAGGAGGAGGAAGCTCTCAAGGCCGCAGCCTCAGGCGCGGCAGCAGCACCTACAACTCAAAACCCTCACCTTGTTTCCGAAAGCGTTAACCGAAAGTAAGTGAACCTCTAGAAAAGACTCGAATCACCCATTCCACGCTATATCTAAACTCCAGTTAGTCTCGTATTCACGATTCGTTCGTCATCACTAATTCGGCAGGCTGGTAACCTTGATCTGTGAGTGCATCATAATGATAGCTCGTACTCGTAGCCGACGAGCTCTCCTGGCCTGATCCAGAGCGTCGGACGCATCTTGCCTCACGATACCCAGACTCTGCAGGATGCATTGGCCATATTGACGAGACCCATATGTCAGATCTTTGGGCCTCATCAGAAGTTCAGCATCGTCGTTATTAGGATGGGAGGAAGAGTATGTACTGCATGAATAGTACCATTGTGGTAGATCATGATGGACTTTTCATCTACGTTGACCCTGGCTACCCCGACTCCTAGCACGACATCACCATAAGTAGCGAGTCCGAGCTCTACCACAACTGGGGAGCTTTCTTCACTGAGCGAGAGGAGGATAACTACAAGGTGTATCTTCTGGGAGACCGTAAGCTCTAATAAAGCATTAATTGTTCTTCTTTCTTCTCCTTGCTAGCTTTTACTTTCTTCTCCTTGTCCTTAAAGCGGGTTATATGGGAGAAGAAAAATGTTCATTCTAGGCGCGTGGATGGTAGGGAACGCCACAATCCTCTCACAGAAGAAGCAATATATGCCTTCAGCAGGCTCCATGCGGGACAAAGAGTACGAGTTGAATGGGCAATTGGCAGGATGAAGAAGCGCTTTAAGATCTTCCTGTCCTGCTTTCGTCGTCTGCGAAGAGATAAGTTCGTTTTGCTGTTCCGAAATAGTGCCATCCTCATGGACTTACATCCATCGACGAAGAGGGATCCCACCACCTCTAGCGCTCACTTTAAGCTCTACTCTCCTCCTTTTTATCTATGTTCTTCTTTCGTAAGCCTCTCGTAGGCTCGCTTGCTCTTTCACACCTAATGAGAAATGGGTCATGGCCCTTCGAGCATGTCAGAAAACGACCCCATCTCTTCCACCAGCAAGATGAAGCGCTTCTTCTGTGATCGAGGAATAGTAGGGGAAGCGCCACCCTCTTGTTGTTTTCATCAACCTGGCACTGCTTGTGCTCTCCTAGTAGCCCTCCATATCCGGCATCAGGCGAGCGTTGCTGATAGGTCCGCTTTAGAGGGAGTGACAGGGATGGTTGCTTTTGGCATCTCTCAATTAAAGCCTGGCGGTGCTCGTGCATTCTGTGCGGTGATAGGTGTCGCTGGATGATAATGACTGGAGAACTGAGATGTCCTGGATTTCTGGGCGTGAATTGTTACGTGAGTGTTTGTTTGATGTCCCTGTCCGATGCTCTTTTACGGCGTTCCTCAGCTGGTCTCGGTATTGGCGTGCGCAAGCGTGGGAGTCTTTGTACAATCTTTTGTTACACCTGATTGGGAATCGTCTGCTTGGGGCTGTGGTCTTTCGGGTGTGACAATGCATAGCAGACTCTTCGTGATAGGTTCTTAACAGGTCCGACAGACCGGTTGCTGATACACCTCTAGGATTAATCTTCCGCTCGCAAGCTCTTTCATTTTTGCTCTATGTCACTGCGATAGCTGTCATGGTGCTTTCGCAAGAGTAGAGAATCTTCTCTCCTTCTTCGTCCGCCTTCCAGTCATCTTTCTTACCGTTGCTGTTGCCTTCTTCCTCTTTTCTGCTATCATGTGGATGGCACTAAAAACGCATAACCTTGGAAGGGGAAGCTGACACCGCGGGGGAGGAAGAAGCTTGGCTAAAGGATGAGGATGATGGAATACGCAGGCACGGGCAAAGTGAAGGCTTTGCGAACGAATCGGGACAAAGAAGCCCTTTGGTAGCTCCTAAAAGTATGAGCGTCGGGCGAGTAACTTGGCGTTGCTTTGTCAGGCATAACTTTTTCTTGTGCTGCCCCTGCTTCGGTCATCATCTGGTCATCATCATCCCGCCCATCATCCCGGCGGCGGCTGACTCTTGTGGCGTCAGCATCTGAAAGTGGAGGTTGCAGCAGGCCATCTTTGTTCATGCTACTTGCCATCATCATTGTGTCCATTTCCTTCGCTTCCAGATGCTTCTTCCCTTTCTTGCAAGCGGAAGATTAATCTTAGAGGGGTATCAGAAACCGGTCTATCGGACATGGGTAGGTCTATGATGAAGAGTTTGCCTATGCACTGTCACAACCGAAAGATCACAGCCCCAAGCAGACGATTCCCAATCAGGTGTAGCAAAAGATTGTACAAAGGCTCCCGACGCTAGCGCACGCCAATACCGAGACCAGCTGAGGAACGCCGTAAAAGAGCTTCGGACAGGGACATCAAACAAACACTCACGTGACGATTCACGCCCATATCCAGGACATCTCAGTTCTCCAGTCATTAAAACCCAGCGACACCTATCACCGCGCAAAAATGCACAAGCACCGCCAGGCTTTAATTGAGAGACGCCAAAAGCAGCCATCCCTGTCACTCCCTCTAATAAAGCGGACCTAATAGCAACGCTCGGCTGATGCTGGAGTGGATGAGAACGGCGGGGATGTGGGGCAATGGACGGCAACTGAGGAGACCGAATTATCGAAGAAGAGCACAAGCAGTTTTTGTTGGGGAAGTGGGATGGATTCTGATCACAGTTAAGAAGGACTTACAAGTGTAGTCTTTATTATTGAAAGATAATCAGTTCTTATCATCCTTGTGGTTCTATGGTGTAACGGTTAGCACTATGGACTCTGAATCCATCGATCCGGGTTCAAATCCCGGTAGAACCTCCACTTTTTGGCGTCCCTTATCAGAATGGTCTCAAGGACGATTGTGTGAGTTATCCTCCGCGTACAACAATGGCTTGGATAATCTTGGATGGGTCATTTCCAAGTACAAGTACAGTGCGTCATAGACCGGGTCTCCCGAAACGGACTTGTAAGACCCAACGAGGGAAATCTATGTATGTAAATGATATCGATTTGGACAGGTACAGTTATTTTGCAGAACTACAAGTAGCTATTGGTTCCGTACTTGCAGTCCGAGGCAGTAAAGGTCTCTGCAAGATCTGGACCAAAGATCAAAGGTCTACAGCGAACTCTGTAACGCCTATTCCTAATACAGAGATGATGGAGATGCCAAGAAGATACGCCAGCTCCAGTCCTCTTTGTGAGCTTTCTCGAGCCTGGTTTTAGAAGTCAAAGGTACTGGCCTTCAAGCAGTCCGGGCTGTATGTTGACGGCTGTTGACGGCTCGTGTAGACTTGTACTATAGAAAGCATCTCGCTCTTGACCTCCTAGGGTTTAGTATCTGCATTGAAACTTACGGACCTTCAGATCAAGACCAACAATGGCGCTTCACCACCTTCAGGGCCCACGCATGTACTCCAGGGTGCCCGAGGAAAGGACTAGTCTGTCTGAGTGATTTAAAGTCTGTCTGAGTGGTTTACTTCCTTATCAAGAGTCCTTATTGATCCTGATGAACAAGTTTTCTCCTGCCTAAAGTGCAGGCATAGGTGGCGATAATGTTTCTGTCTTTTAGCTGTTTCTTCTCAACTTCAGCTGCTCCTTCTCTTTCTCTATCCACTCCAAATGTTCAGCTATCTCTTCCGCCTTCTTCCCCTTTTCTCTTCTCAACCGCTGCTTGAGCACTTTCTCTTCCCTTCTCAAAAGTTCCAGACGGTCCTCTTTGGATCGTAGGACATCCATTGCAGCCTCGATGCCTGCCTTGAAGGTATAGGCGAGGCCTTCTCCGCTTTCTTGCGTTGAGTACTTCTGGCCTAGGCTGCTTCGGTCTCTGTCCTTAACACTAGTCATGTCTTTCTCCTTGATGTTGGATAGAAGGACAGCAAGCCACAATCCTGAGAAATGGTAGGCTCGGAGTGAGTGAAAATGGAACTTCAGTCCTTTGACATTTTTCTTGACCATCTGTCCTTGAGTGTTAGAGCAGGAAGAACACTGGGGATAGAACCGTTGGCTCATCTGTAGACCCGTCAGCCGCCGCCACCAGAGAGAATTAGCCTTCTTCACAAAGCTAAGTGATAATGAAAGGAGTGGAGGGAAAAAGGGGAGTCAGTGTCAGGTATAGACATTAGAAATTGTCGCCACAGGTCGTGGTAAGGTAGAGGTTTGTCTTCATTCTCAAGATGAGACAGCGAGAACCCAAACGGCATAATTCCAAGCCCTTCCAATAGGACCTCTGCGCCTTGCGCAACAGGGAAACCTTTTTTCCTGACCTCCTAATGCTCACCATGATCGGCCGGGCCGGCTTCCCTCGCAACGGCACTTGACAATGGCCTCTCCTTCAGAGCCCACCCTATCCCTCTGACCATCTTCTTATTATCACCATATCACTCTCTCTAACTCAATGAGATCCCTGACGCCAACACTCACCTGACAGGGGGCATGTGGTCAGCATGGTACTGGCCTGATCTCTTCCCACAGGTATGGCAGCCGATAAGTCTCCCTAGTGCTCCAATCGCTCCTCTCTCACCCTGATCGGCATATTCCAGCGATGCCGGAAGTGACGCTTTCGGCCTATGGAAGGCGCCTAGGTAGCGATAGTCCGAAGGCGCAAGCGAAAAGAATCGGCCACCGGTCACGCGGAAGACAACCAAACCGAAGGACGAGTATAAGAGCATCTGGAGCCGGCATATTGATCCCAGAGAGTTATGAAGGATAACAGAACATGGTCAGGCAAGAAGATCCTACATTGTCGGAACACCACCAGATAGAAGCGGGCCCGATGACAGAGGAGTGAGTGATACCCGAGATTATGATGGGAGACAGAGAGCCAAGAAAAAGCAAGGCGAAGAAGGTGAGACTTTAGTATCTATCACGGCCTACCTCGCTACTTGAGGGTCCTTTCTTGACCTCTACGACTGCTTTTTCAAGCTTTTCTCGCCATGACTGCCCTGAGTTAGCGAGGATTGTTAGTCCGAAAGATAAACTAGGTTTTAATGAGGAATGGGTTAGCTCACAAGAGAGAAGAACCAGAGCGAAGGAGCGAAGGGTTTGCGTCAAAAGAGCTTGAGGCTTGGTGAGGATACACAAATGAGGGGAAACGGAAGTCTGAAGCTAGGAATTGGATGCAGGACAGAAGTCTACAGCTAGGAAGGTGCAAGCAAGCCGTAGCCTTTATAGACAGAAGCAAGGAGGTGAGAGTAGAACGGACCAGCATTGTCTTTGGCTAAAAATACTTTTCTTGGTATCTTATAAAGGTGTCCCGTCAATACTGAGGCAGAGACCACTGCTGCCAGTCCCATCCAGGAGGGAAGGAAGAACGGAGAAGCGGCGGAGATCCTAAGACCACCTGCGGGTTGAAGTAAAAGCAAAAGAACCTTAGCACGGCCAGCTTATGATATAGATGGACGAAGAGGCAATGAGAAGTGTATGAAGCAAAGACTTAGGAGAGTACGACATTGGAAGTAGTGACAGGTCCAAGAGACACGCCTCGGAGCAACACTGACCTTGGAGGAGGTGAAAGAGTGACAGAGAGGAGTAGAACGTGAGTCCGCCCACCGCCGAGTCAAGGGCGAGGTTCTGTAGCTTTTTGGCAACTTTTCGATTTTTATAGGTAAGAAAGTCTTCCATAATCCTATTCTGTCTCTATTTCCCTGGATCTTCTCTGTCCGGTCTCTCTGACACTTCCTCCTGGTGCTTTACTTTTAGGGTACCAAAGCAGAATCGTTTTGCCTTTGTTGAGCTATGTTTATAGCTCTACATAAACGAACTGCAGAGGAACACGAGACCTCAGTACTGGTAAACCGTAGATGCCCCGTGCCTCAAAGAGAAGGGGTTGATGGAACTAGCGGGTCTCGGAGCAGAATGTGCTGCAGCAGCTGTGATGTTTGCTTCTCCATGTGCTTGTTCGACCTTCAACTCTAATGTCTCTCAGCATCCTCCGGCCGCTGGAGTATAATATTATCGAGGAGTCCTTCCGTTCTCTTCGCCCTCTCACTAGTTTGCTCCTCCGACAAGAACTGCCTGCGACTTTTCTCTTCAAGACGCCTACCCAATAATGACAGATGTTGAAGATGCAGATGCTCGTCTGACATGTCGAGATATTGCCCTGTTGTACATGTACCACGCTGTATACCGTACATAACCAAAAATAGAGCCGGTAATGAGTTGTGCACATTTACCTAAGCCTTAAGCACATTTTGAGGAGATAGCCGTTATTGATTGGACACATCCGTTGTGGTCGGCTACTGTATTACAACTACGACGCACAAAGGAAAAGCGATTCCCGAAGCTCCGTTTTCTGATTTCTGATTTCTGAAGCTTGAGCCGAGCAGTGGGCAGGGGATTAAAGGCTGAAGAGAGGATGGAAGAGCCACACATGCTGCGTGGCCAAGACAGCCATAGACAGATACGAGGAGCAATAGCTTGCTTATGCTGAGAAACCCGCTGTGTTAGCTGCGGTAATCTCAAGTCGCCTCAGCGTTGAAGATTTGCCCACCACAGTGGAAGGACCCGCGTTTACTTGTTGCTGCTAATTGACCATATCAACTCCCACTTCGGCCTTGCTTGAAGTTACGCTTTTCTAGTCAGGGACTGAGGTTCTATCTACCCTTCAATAATGCCGGGCGCCGCTGCAGTTCATAGGGAAAAATTGAGGGCCAAGGCATCAGGCTTTGTGCTTGCTTTGGGCATTGAGGGATCAGCGAACAAGCTCGGTGGGCTATTCCTCTAATCTCGCTCCTCATTTTTCCTCTTGTTTCTTATACTTCCAAGGTTGGGCCTTACGTTTATCTCCTCCTACTTAGCGTTTCTGTGAGCTGCTAACTGTGCAAAGTCTATCCTTCCTCTCATGAGCCGCACCAGGCCTTCTCCTCGAAGCCGGAGGTCCTTCCCAATCCTATGCTAATCTTTTGCAGGCTTTCTGTGGATCGCCTCTGCCTTATCTCGCCAATTGTGATCCTCATTGTTCTCACGTTGAATCGCTTGATCTCTTCTCGCTCTACCTCCCCTGCTCGGTCTTCTTCTCACTGGTGGCGACCTCAGGAGTCGGGGTCATCCGATACTCTCTGAAGGATGAAGAGACAGTAATCCTTTCGAACCCGCGAAAGACATACATCACACCGCCTGGAGAGGGATTTCTGCCCCGAGAGACCGCTTGGCACCACCAGAAGGTAAACGTAAGCCAACTTTGCAAGAGTAGGAAAGGTGCAGGCTGCGAGTAAGACAAAAAGTGAGAGAGAGGAAGCCACCGTTGAACAAGGAAAAGCACAGAGAGTGCTTCCGATCCGCGGATTGCTGAGCATACTCTGCGATGTCTGCTGATGTCTTTTACGTTTACGCAGCATGTAGTCCCCCTGATTCTCTGTGCCTTGAAAGAAGCGTCGGTCGAGCCTGAGGACTTGCATTGTATCTGTTACACTCGAGGGCCAGGGATGGGAGGCCCGCTTGTGTCCTCTGCGGTCTGCGCTCGAACTCTGGCACAGCTATGGGACAAACCGCTGGTGCCTGTCAATCATTGCGTAGGACGTAAGCGGCTTTCTATCTCGTCCCTGTCCTGCGACTTTTTGACTATAGCATGTCCTCTTCTTTGGGCGTCACTCTTAAGCGTTTGTGTATAGTGCTCCATACGGACCTAGCTTCTCATAACATATCTCTCGTGTCCCAACTCCCTCTCTTTTCCCATATTTTGCACGACAACTGCCTGCTTTTGCTCTATCAAACTCTTTGGTCGGAGATCGGAGAGCCTCCTCAGTTCTTAGGGCTTGAGCTCCTTCAGTGACTGCATCTTTTCCTCGAACATCATTTGGTATCTAGCATCAGGCGTTTGCCTTCCTCTTGTCGTCATCTGCCAAGACACGCAAGCCTTACTCCTTCAGCCATTAACATGCCGTTACTAATGGCTTCTTTAACTTTTAGACATTGAGATGGGCCGATCCGTAACCAAATCGGAGAATCCGATAGTATTATATGTGAGCGGTGG
>FLMG01002058.1:36904-47664 GCA_900088475.1 Hyphochytrium catenoides | reverse complement strand
GAGAGAGAGAGGGAGGGAGAGAGAGAAGCAGCAGAAACCTCAGAGAAACGGGCTTTGCGCAGAGAAGTAGTACCGTGACATCCCTGGAAGATCTTAGAGAAGAGGAGAATGGGCTATTGAGAGCAGCAAGACAACGCTTGACATGGCGGAGAAGGCTCCCAGCACATTGCACTTATTCTGCGTGTACATCTTCTTTCTTTGGGCCTTCGTTCTTTCCAGGTCCTCCCTCAGAAGATCAACGACAGGCCCCCACCATTTGTCGGTAGGAATGACTTGGAGACGCTTATGGCCAGCAAGAATCCTGGAGACTGGATCAGGATCTCGGAGATGCTGCTTGGTCCCGTTCCCAAAGGATTTGTCTTTGTCCCGAAGCACAAAGCTGCCTCTTATGACGACCGAGGCAACTCTGCGAAAGGCAGCTAACGACTGACTGCAGGCTTCCAGGGGAGATAGGGAGAGAATCCTTGATGAAAGAAGTAGAAAAGAGGACAAGCCTCGGCGTAGTAAAGAAAAAAGCTCCGGTGCAGGGGAGGTGGCCAGAGCAATGGAGCTGGAGGATGGCAGGCCATTCTGCTTCGATTATAATACGCGCTCTGTAAGATTTCTCTGCGGACCTCTCTCATATGTGCCGTTCGAACTTCCTGAGTAGCATGAGGCTACTTCTACGTCGCCGCGTGCTGGCCTCTCTTTCTAAGGAAGAAGAGACATTATTTACCTATCTCCTCACCGAACATACAGTGAAGCTCATGGCTTTCCATGTGACCCTGCCTAACTTGTGGGACGGCATAGGTCAGAGGATTGACTCCTTTCCTAACTCTCTAGTCATAGATTTCTTGGCTCTCCTCGTCCCACAACCTCTTCATGTGCCGGCTGCAGCAGCCTCTACCATTGCTTTCCTGCCAATTGACAGGAGTTGTGGCAGCTATCCGACAAGAGCTGATGCAGACACCAAGTTCTCAACATGGAACGCTTCAGATATATTGAAGCCCGATAATCTTGACTCCACGCAAGGTGAGGGCGGGCAAGACTCCGGACGCCGTGACAGGGAAAGGGCAAGAAGGCGGTGGAGTAGAGTGCGGGTGAAGGGACACTAAGCGAGAGAAGAAGGGTTGGCTTCTGATAAGAATGACGAGGAGCTCGAGAGCAAAGGACAGCATTCTCAGCATAAACAGCAAGAGTTCCAATGGCTTGCAAGCTCATCATCTGGAGCGAGCTCAAGCCAGCATACTTCTCCGTCATCATCATCGTTATGGACCTCTTTCCTCAGTGGCAAACCATCACCTCTGCAAACAGTTAAGGTAAATAGTTTGAGGACGGCAAGGGACCAAGCCCGCTAACAGATGAAACAGAGAGTAAAAGCCATAAGGTCGCTAGCTCCTCGCACTCATCGACTCACTGCCTCCGTCCCGATCTCAGGGAGATGCCGGCTATGCAGCATATTAATGCATCTTCGACTTTGAGAAGGGAGAGAAAAGCCTGCGCACAATAGGGATGGGACATACACGGGTTATCCTGAGCCACTGAGCAGTGTTAGAGTGCGTTCTTCTGAAGGCAGGAACCATGCTCTAGATGACCACTGAGGTCAGCAGATCAGATTTCACGCACTCCCAGCAGTTCAAGAGGAAGGCAATCGCAGAGCGCCGGATGTGGCGAAACGCCGCCGGCCACTGATAAACTGATAAACTGGTAGATTTGGCTCGCACGCCGCGCAGAGGCTGTGCCGTCCATTCTCGGCGCCTGTCCGAGCCCTTCGAAGGCGAAGGAAGCTCTGAATGGCACCATGACAGAGCCAAGCTAGCTCAGAAGGAAGCTACATGAGGGAGATGGAAGGGCCTTCTGGCGTACGTTCCATAGATACGAAGATCATGAACGACTTTATCTTTGGGCAACACATGCACTTTACCCATTTTTTAAAATCTGACGAGGGAAGCTTCGCAGCTGCCAGAGCGTTCCCTTTGCCTCAGATTAGCTGCCCTTACCGCCGCCTTCAAGAGATATAAAGGCCATATGCAGAAGCTTAGCAGAACTTTCTTCCTTGAGTCCAGCCATCGTTATCATGCAGCTGGGCTAGCTCTATCTCGAAAACCGACCAGCCCGCCAGTCCTATCGATAGCGCACACCTCTTTCTCTCTTCTCTTGCTTCTCTCGAAGGCAGCAGACTCCATCTCCTCCATCTTCACCTCCGGACCATGCCCATGCAGGCACTCCTTCCTTGGGCCGAGTCCAACCCTTCACGTTGCAGACCAAGCATGCAAGCTTTCTGCAGACAACTCTGCAGACGCGCTTCCTCTCTCTGGGCTTTCAGTCAAAGGAAAGCGGCAATGTTGGAGCTTCAGAATTCAGAAACCAGATTTCTGCGGTTAGCGGCTCATTTTAATGGCGCGAACTCCTCTGCTTTCAGTTTTTTTCTGCCGCGGTGATGGCGCATGGAAGTGGAACGAAGAGGCAAGTGATGAAGATTTTTGCCGCGGGAGACGCAGAAAGACAGGGATGTTAGAGCCACTCTGCTGCCCTTCAGCTTGAGAGCTTCTGCAGCTAGCTAGGCGGGCAGTCCCCTGTTCAAATAAGCTGCCTCGCTGAGCAAGGATTGAGCCTGGCGCTGGCTCCTAACGCAGGCGCTGTTTCTTCCGCTGCTGCCTGGACTAGGACTGGCTCAGGACTGGCTCTACGAACTAAGCGGCAAACAAGGAAGCTAGGCCTCTCCCTAATCTTCTCCGGGTTCTATAGCGTAGGCCCTCCGACGTGTTCGCAGACCTTATCTCGGATGCTGATGAACAAGACATAGGTCCATCGCCTGTCACAGGGCTCACCCGCAGCTCCCTTAGGGCTTAGGACCTCGAGAGTCCGTCCTGATGGGGAGAGAAGTCCCGCCACCCTCGCAAGGGAATGCTCCCACCGAGCCTCAGCCCCTTAGCCCAGGTACTGACTGGTCTCTTTATTGCAGAGTATACTCCTGACTCTCGCCTAGCATAGCTCGATGTCTATGGACCTCTCAACCGCCGTGCTTCCCAAATCTATGTCTGCCTTTCATCCGTCTATGAGGAGCTGCCCTCCTCTCTTTGAAGCAGCATTGCTCTGCTCTCTTCTGTCTTGAGCACACTGATGTCAACAGCAGCAGCCCCTTGCGCTATCTATCCTGGCTTTCATTCTCTTCAATTGTTCTCTTCTCTCTCTCTCTTGCTCTCGCTTCTTCTCTCTCTCTAGCTAATTCTATCTCTCTCTTGCTCTCGCTTCTTCTCTCTCTCTCTCTCTCTCTCTCTCTCTCTCTCTCTCTCCATCTATCTATGCTCTTTCTCTTTCCTTATCATTACCCTTCCTTCTCTCTTTATTCATCTCTCTAGGTTCTGCTGAGAGTTCTTTCCTCTGGATATTGGCCTCTCTCACTCTGTCTGTGCCTCTTTCTCTTCTTTTCCATTAGCTTACTCATTCAAGGCATTTGCCTTGTCTATTCTTCTCCATTCTCCTCATCTCTCTTCCCTACTGCTACCCTGCTTGCTCACCCTTCAGTAGCGTTTTCTCTTAAGTGTCTGCCCACTCTAAAGGATGGACCATGCGCTGACTCCTCGTTTCAATTCACTCTTCTCCTCGGTTGCTTCTCCTAGCTGAGGCAGCGGTCCTCCCGTTAGTGTGGGAGCTTTACTATCCTAGAGAAGAGTTCACGCCCTCTGATGGAAGAGTCAACGTCGTTCGCCTCTTCCGGTCCTTCTTTGGCAATGCAGGGCGAGCATTTACTGACAAGGTCTCCATAGGATTCCAACCAATCCCGTATCTTTCTCTTTCCCTCGGCTAGTTGAGCTCTCCCTCGTTGAGTTCTGCCACGCCTAAGAGATCTATGCGGCTCTTGCTGGGTCTGGGCGGTTCTTATCACGCTCCTTCACTTTGTCAAAGTGTTCAATAGAGCGTGTCAATCTCTCTCTCAGCTCACTCTCTCCCTCTTCTATGACCAGCTCAACTTGCGCCATGCGGAGGTAGTCAGCTTCGATTACGAGGAGGCGGTTGCATTGTGCCCGATGAATGACTTCACGTCGTGCCTCAGAGACCAGCCTGCTGACGTTCTGGCTTGCATGGGAATCGCTCTTTGTCTGGTACGCCTCTCAATCAAAAGCTCTGGCTATTACGCCTACCTACTCCTCGGTTCTGTGACGCAAAATCGTGTTTATCTCTGTCATTGCTCGAGGTCTGTTCTTTGGATTGTTCTTTCAGACCTTGCGTTCACTTTCATTTCTCCTGCTCTAGTTCTTTTTGTGTCAATATGTTTTGCTAGTCAAGAGCTCGATGTCCTTCGCGCTTACCTTCTTCTTTTCTAAGCGCCACATGGTGGTCGAACTGTCTCTCCGTCCTCCTTTTCTTTTTGTCAGTTACGAGAGTCGCTATGTCCACCATCGGGACATGCTTCTTCCCCCAGCAGGAGGAAGATCACTGTTCGGGTTCACAATGTCCAACCCATCGTTCCTATGGCTCAGCTCAAGTCCAACTCTATAGGTAACAGAACTTCTCCGATGCTGCTGTTCTACCCTTAGTGTTCTGAGCATTTGACACTACGTAGTTGTCCTGATCATTCCTTCTTCGCATCGTCCAGCCCATCGTCCTATGGGAATCCTACCTGCTTCTCTCACCGCTGTATTCTCCCGCTTCCCCCGTCGTCTTTCAACAGGGCGGCTGATCTCAGTCCAAGGTAACGTCGTGCGAGTCAGTGCCATACGGCCACTTGCCACCAGGATGGACTTTCTATGTCCTCGCTGTGGAGCGGTGATACCACGGTTCTTCCTCGACGGCAAGTACGACCCACCCTTGAGGTAAGTCTGCCAACAGAGCAAAGAATCCCTGGAGGAGAGGGAGAGAAGATAGCCTGCTGCTTAGATCCTGGCAGTTCTCAGTCTGGGAGGGGCGGCAGGGTATCCCTAGGTCCCGACAATAGACACAGCGGCAACAGATTGGGAAGACAATATCCACTCTAAGTCTTAAGGACAAGAGAAGGTGGAAGGAGAAAGAGTTTAGAGGGGAGGAATGAGTGAAGGAGATGGGGGACTTATCTCTCTTCAAGGCTTCAATGAGTGTGGCTTCTTAAGTATCACCTTTCTCCTCTATATTATGATCCATATGAAGGTGCGAGAACTCTCCATGTAGAAGCAAGATCTTTGTCCCTGATCGCGCCTCTGCAACCACTGTGGACTATCAGAAGATAAAGTAAGTGCCTTCATCTCCACAAAGCTCTTTCCCATGCTCCTCTGCTTTGGTTGTCGCCTTGGTAGCTCACACGCTAGCCTTGTCTCCTGTGCAGAATCCAGGAGTTTGAGAAGGATCAAACGGATCCTGGAAGAATACCAAGGACAGTGGAGGTGGAACTGACAGAAGACTTGGTGGACTCTTGCGTCCCAGGGGATGTGGTACCGCTTTCACTCCTCCTCTGGCTTATGGCTTCCTCCTTGTGCTTTAAGGCATGATGCTCTTTGATGCATCGCACTTTCTTACATTCGTCTCTGTTTCCCGGGCTGAAGGTGATGATCTCTGGGATTGTGAAGTCCATCAATGCCGAGGTACATGCTGGCCGCAATAATGCTCGTGCCAAGGCAAACAGTCTCTTTCTCCTCTATCTGGATGCCATCGCGGTAACTTCCACTAGGTCCCAGGTATGACGAGATGCACGGCTGTACGCCCAAGGGGATAACTCTTCTCCTCTCAGTTCACGTCCTCTCTCTCGGTCAAGCTCAGAAAAGGTTTCTCGCTTGAGCCTTACGTAAAATCCATTAATTTTGGGCGCTGTCTCTTCCTGCAGCAGAGCGCTGAGTCCCAAGATAAGCTCAACACGTTCCAGTTTCTCACCAAGGTACGAGCAGGACGTGAGTCAGGTAGAAGAGACAGATGAGGGAAGACAAGGCTCCGTAGCTATGGGCGAGTGGATAAAAGCTAGCACAAACAGTCTGGCAAGCATATCCAGGGATGTACAGCTAAACGTAGCAATGGCGGCGGGACTAGACGTTAACATGGTCGCTGGCGGTCTATCCTCCGTCCTTTTGCCCTGCGTGTTGGGCCTTTCTGCCATCTTTGACCTTACCGTGACCTCACTGGCATCCTCCATTTCCACCTTCGTCTTAATGCTCTCTCTTGGCGTCATATCTCTTTAGGACTTGTACGCCATCCAGTACATTGCCCAGAGCCAAAACCTTTTTGAGCTCATCGTTCATTCCTTATGCCCCAAGATCTTTGGCAATGAGCTTGTCAAGGTATGGCATCAATACTCTGGCCAAGAATGAATCGAAAGAACGGAATAGAATGGTGACCCCTTTCCAACCTTGTGCCGCGGGCAACCTCTCTCTTTTCAGGCTGGCCTCATACTATCCTTGTTCGGAGGCACTAAATGCCAGTCCGAGGAGAGGGGAGTCCTCCACACTCGGAGTGATCCTCACATCCTAGTTGTGGGCGATCCAGGACTAGGGAAAAGTCAGGTATGTCGCTTGATCTGGGTTCTTCTCTCGCCTTCCTATTTGCTCGAATGCGCGGCCACTTCAGCTCTGTACCTTCTTTTCCTGCTGCTGGCCCTCAGATCTTCAACTCTCTACCCTATCTTCCATAAACGGCTCTGTGCAGTACCTCAGATGTCTTATTCTTATTGCCGATGAGCAAGCCTTCTCCTTTGTGAGAATACTTGCTCCAGGTATCCGTTATCCTGTTCTCACTGTTCTCCCTGTTCCGGTCATGTCCGCCACAGATGCTTCAGGCAGTAAACATGGTCGCACCGCGTGGTGTCTATGTCTGCGGTAACACTACGAGCACCACCGGGCTTACCGTCACGCTCGTCAAGGATGGGTCAGGAGACTTTGGGCTAGAAGCAGGAGCTCTCGTGCTTGCAGACCAGGTATGTTCTAGAATGAGGAAAGCTTGAGGAGAGCGTGAGGCTGGAAATACTGTGTGGAGTGTGTGACTACCAAGGATCAGGAGCCGGAACTCCCTAAAAGAGAGAGATAAGAGAGACAAGCTAGGGAGCTGACGCTCCCACAGTGTGGGAGTGGCAAAAGGCGCCCCTTCTCTCTAACATATCTACGAGGGCAGGGTGTCTGTTGCATTGATGAGTTTGACAAGATGGGCATAGACTATCAGGCGCTCTTGGAGGCCATGGAGCAACAAAGCATCAGTATTGCCAAGGTACGCAGCCTTTTGGTTCATCTCTCCTCAGAGTTTGGACCAGTGCTGGAAACGAGAGGAATTGCCTAGTCCTTGCTGATGCCAGAGTCTCTATTACCCTGCCCAGACTACCTCTTTGATGATTAATCGACCTAACCACTGTCTTCTGGCCACTGTGTTCCCCTAGGCTGGCATTGTATGCACTCTGTCCGCGCGCACGTCCGTTATCGCCGCGGCAAATCCTGTCGGTGGTCATTATAACAGAGGCAAGACAGTCAGTGAGAACCTTAAAATGACTGCATCACTGGTATGGGGAATGCCATCTCTCACCTCATCTATCTTCTGATCCGGTCTCTTCTAGTCTCTTCGTCAGGCTTTGCCCCTGAAACAAGATTCTCTTATCGATAATGTCCATCCCACTTCTCCCTCTCTTAGCTTCCCAGAACTGCATCCTCCTTATCTCAATGTATTATGGCTGACGCGCTACTCACTTTCTCTTCAACTGTTGCTGATACCAGCTGTCGCGGTTTGATCTCATCTTTATCTTGTTGGACCGGGCTGACCAACGAAGAGACGAGCTTCTCTCCGATCATATCATGGGCCTCCACGCTTCTCAGAAGAGGAGAAGAAGCGAAGAGGAAGGGCGAGAAAGAGGGCCACCCGGAGGACAAGTGGAGGTGGAACAGGAGAGAAGAATGTATTATAACGGTCCGATAGGACCAGAGGGGGAAGAGGGAGAGAGCCAAGAGGACCAACGGACGCTTCTTCAGAGATTAAGAGACTCTGTGGGAGAGATGAGGGACCCCTTGCCTGCCCCGCTGCTAACAAAGTACATTGCATATGCGCGGCGCTACGTCCATCCGAAGGTGATAGCGCTACCATCTCTCTGGACCTCATGCTCCTTCTTTCCGTGATCAGTTCCTTTGCTTCTGTTCTTTGACGGGTCTAAGATAATCTCTTTCTTCCTGCTACTGCATCTGTGCTGATGGGTCTCTACCCTATTCTAGTTGACAAGTGAGGCCTCTCAGGTGCTGCAGAGTCTGTATCTGAAGATGAGGTCGACGGCTAGAGAGGGAGAGGTTCCAATCACTACTCGACAGCTAGAGTCCTTAATTCGCCTTGCCCAGGTAAATGAACGCTCGTTTAGCAAGGCTCTACTGCCATTCTCGATACAAGTTGGACCATTCCACTCCGTGCTTTTGCCTGCACTCCCACCGTCTCTCCTTAAACTATATTCTCCTCTGCCTCTCAGGCAAGGGCCAAGGTCGAGTTGCGCGAGGTTGTGACTGCTCGAGATGCCAAAGACGTCGTGGAACTGATGGAGGTAAGGCCACATCTCTCTCTCTTTTCGAGTTGCCCTCTTTCACTCGCTCGCCTTGCTTCCGCTCTTGGGCTTATCGACGGTTCACTCATTCTCCTCCTACCAGGAATCACTACTAGACGCTTACACTGACGAAGGCGGAGAGATTGACTTTGGTCGTTCAGGCGGCATGAGCCTTGCCAAACAGGTACATTCTAAGTGTTCTCACAATGACTCTTCTTTCATTGCTCCTACGTTTCTGATGTCAAAAGTCTGGTCTTCTTCAATGTTTGTCTCTGCGGAACTAACCCTTGGGTTTTAACGCGTGCAGGTCAAGACTTTCATGGCGGCAGCTACTCGGGCCGCCGAGAGAAGAGATTCATGCCTCTTCTCCTTTCAAGAGCTCCTTGAGGTGAGCACGCCCAACATGCTTCAGACTAAGGATCTGCGAAGTACCTTCTCCATACTTCATCAATTCCATCCATCTCTCCCAGAGACCAAGCAGTCACCTTACGGAGCGCGGTGCTAATATATCTTTGGTTACGCCTCAGGTGGCTAACAGCAAAGGCCTTCAAATTGCTGACTTCAGAGAGTTCGTTGACCTCCTAAGAAATGAGTGTTATGTGCTCAAGAAAGGAGCAAATTCCTATCAGGTACCAGATTCTGACTCGTGGACGTCATGTTACCATCTCACATTTCCTCCCCCCGCATCCCAATTGCATGTTCTCTCAGGTGGTAACAGCTGCGTACTCTGCGGGAGGACGGCGATGAACGGGCCTTTGCCAAGTCATATTTATTTAATTTCTCTGCTTTTATTGAAGCTGTACCACCTTGATGTACTCCAATCGATCTGTGCACCGCAAACCTGATGATCCAAGAGCTTGTAGCCGGAAGAGGCTACACGCTCGATTCTTCCGGAGCGAGGAACCTCGGGTTCAGACTGGCTCATTCTCAAACTTGCAATCTAATCTTGAAATCCGTCAAATCTCTTCTCTCTCTCTGTTTCTGCTCTGGCGGTATCCTCCAGCTACTTGTTCATTCCTAGTGTTCAAGTGCTGCTATCATAGAAGCGAGTTGATATTTAACATAAACTGTCCCTGGTCAAGAACATAACCTTCCAGAGAATAGCTCCTCTTCGCCAGGCAGGGCGTCAACCAGGTTGCTTCTCATGCTCAGTCTACGCTGACAAGGCAGGTATGAGCAGTCAGAAAGCAGGAAGATAACAAAGAAATGACTCATTAGTTAACAGAGGTCACAAAACATAGGGCAGAAGGAGCATCATCGGCCCGTCAACAGGAATCGAGAACAGACGATAGTCGTAGTGGGTGACCGCAAGTGGTATGGCTAATAAAGTCCAATCTGCCCCCTGTAGGCTCTCATCTGATAAACACCGGTAAAGAAAAGCTAGAACGATCATGGCGTTCACCAATGGATGAATTCTGAAGATTTGCCGATAAAACTGCCGATGCCGTTGCCAAAGGCCCAAAGGGCAGAGCAACAGAGATTTGATGCCATCGGCGCGACACAGAGAAAGAAAACAGCGGTCGCATGCAGAGCTAAGCACGGGGGAAGAGATATTATTGTACGAACTGTCCCGAATTTGGGAGAAGGGTTGTGACCCTTCATAATTTGACTCACCATATCCCTTTTATTCCTAAGAACACCACCACGTTTTGAATCAATGCCTCGATTTGAGCATGGTCATACAATTTACTGGGAGAGGGCCTTATAGCTCTAATAGTATAGCTAATCGTACCCCAATATTGCCGAGCCCCCTGAACAAACCTAGCCAGCAATCGGCCGTTTAGCCAGGACCATAATACTATCTACTCACATTGGCCATAACCTGGTAATAAAAAGAGACACATCAAGTCGTAGTAAGATTCGTGCTCGCATAGCCTTTATGTGGATCGTAACTGAAATGGCCAATCCTGTATTACTAGTCTCAAGGATATGGGCTTTATCCGCGTCTATTCTGTTAGATAAGGGGGATACTACTACACGAAGTGGTTGGCGAGGTTCTTTAGAAAACTCTATGGCATTCTCTTAGGCAGTAGTAATGCTCTAGCCCGATTGCTATCTATAGTGTTATACTGGATCTAATAATAGCACACTCCCCTCCCACCGCTGCCCACCGAACCATCCTCCGAAATTCAAATCTCCCTCCATCGCCCACCCATCCTCAAAAAGTAGTGTGTTTGACCGGAATCTGTGGTTTTGGAGCGTTACTATGCGGTAGTTGATCAAAATCATTGTGTCTGTTTAACTATTATTGTGTGTCAGCAGTAGCCGCCTACATTTGCCTGCATATCCACCCTTCTTCCTATATCAAACCCAC
>FLMG01002058.1:390-23939 GCA_900088475.1 Hyphochytrium catenoides | reverse complement strand
TCTCTCTCTCTCTCTCCCCCCCTCTCTCTCCCTCTTGCTCTCATACAGATGAGAACAAAAGATTCGCAGGACCTCAGAGATGGCAGAGAAGCAACTTCAATAATGTCCCTAATACGACCCCACGATATTACGGATGTATCATGTTTTCAGGCCAGATATTAAGAATACTGGACATCCTTGCACTCTTGGTGGCTTGAAAGCACTTCCATCCTCTAGAAGTGCCGCTGAAGGTCAAGAAGGGTAGAGGATGAAAAAGAAGATTTAATTAACAGAGAAAGAAGCAGAGACGGTTGTCTTTAGAGAGTATGACTCTCTACAGAGGAGCAGTTGACTAGCATTAGAGGAGAGGGCCACATTCATGGGCGGAGAAGACCACAATCAAGAGGCAGCAGACGGGAGTCTACAGGGGAGGCAACGACTGCCTACCGAGGAGAAGACCGCGAAGCTTTGTGGGCGCTGCTTCGGTTATAGTCATACTTAAGCTTCTCACCTTCCTTTACCTCTATCGCACTAAGTCATTCTCTGGTCGGCGATTCCTCACTTCCATCTCGCTCTCTCCTCTATCTCTTCTATTGTGTCCTAAAGTACCTTATTTTCATATCTCTCTTCTACCTTGGCGCTATCTGAATAGATAAGTCCCTACTGCTTCTTCCCCTAGAAACCTACATCTATCAATCACTGCCGCTACGCTACTACGTCTCTCCAATCACTAATGTGTTGTTTGTCTCTTTCTTCTTCCCTTATCTGCTTTCTATCCTAATCCTTTCATATCTACAGGCCTACCTAACCTCTAAGGAGATACAACGGGCACCACCCCTGCTCTGCATACTGGGCATTGAAGCTCATCGTCCTTCTCAAACCACTGACCAATGCAATGCACATGAAAGCGATGATGACAGGGCAGCTCCAGCACTTCTCCTGGACGACGGTGGCAACAGCTCTCTTCTTCTGGTCTCCCTTCGTCATGCTTTTCCATCTCCTCTTCTTCTTCGTCGTCAAAAAAAGAGTCATGCCATCTTCCTAGACACACAGGGCAGACGTCTGCACTACTTGAAGCTTCTGACAGGAGATCCTCTTCGCTCACTGTACTCACTTCTCTCAGCTTGGCCATGGCATTTCTCACTCTCTCCTCTCTACTCGTCGCAACGCCTAGGAAAGCGCTAATGACCTCCAGACTCTGTCTATAACCAGACGCGCACTTCTGGAACTTGTCGTCGGCAACATAAGCGGACACCGTTCTGAGAAATTCTTGAAACATCGCTGCCCTTTTGTTCACTAGTGTTTGCGCGTTCAATACAAAAAATCTTGGGGTTTTCCTCGGGTAAGTGATGTCGATGTAGCTCCTCGTTGCCCAGCATCGGCCTTCACACGCTGAACGGTGGAAGTTCATTCGGCACCACATCGCGTCCATCAGACGCTTGCGGAGGTCGTAGAAGTCATTGTACCGTCTGTAAATCTTCCAGCTCTGCTGCGTCCTCCGGTTGACAATCCTGAACTCATAGTACTGAGCCTTCTCATCCCGAGGCCGATGAGCCGTAGGGCGAACCTCGTAGTGAAAGTCCGCAAGGATGCACATTGTTGGTGCTTAAGACAGATGCTAAAGGTAGCAGGTACACAGAACGCGATAGGCGCTCCTTGACTATACAGCACACCTTCGCTTTCCTTCAGTTCATGCAGCCATCGACAACGGTGGCGAATAGTAGTCTTTCTGATGTTGTGCCAGTGAGAACTTTCACCTGTGCTGGTGCTCCAAGTGCTCCAATGGCAAAAACCTTTCTCCAAGTCGAGTGGTCCTCTACCTAACGCGGCAATAACACCTGTTGTCTTCCCTCGCGTCTTGATCTCTTCTTCTATTGGTACCGGGCTCCTGTTTGATCCGGCGAATGCTTCTCAATGATTGAAGCTCGCCATTGGATTCTTCTCGGTCTCAATCAAGCTTCAGATGGCGCCATCGCTGCTGTGGCTGTGACATCACGATGCGAGGGGCAGAGGAGGTCACGTCAGCCTTTCTGCCGACCTGCAACTTACTTCATAAGAAACGCAGGAAGAAGGAGAAAGAGACAACACAATGCAAGACAGAGTGGAGTGAGATGCAAGAGGTGGAAGGAGTGAGATAGAGAGGATTACGTTTACTAAAGGAAAATACCGGTAGACAGACTCAGTCTCTAATGAGACAGAGTGCATAAGAGGTGGAGGGGGAGAGATGGCATTCTGACCTTTTGGCTATTTTCTGCTTCAACACATCAGCTAATAATACTACCCAACCGGTCATCTTAGCCGGTGTTAAGCACCCTCTCTATCAGATTAGTAATGCGCGACTGTCACAACCTAGCGCAAACCACCAAACAGAACAACAACATATCTCAACCTTTCATAATGGACCAGAACTGACCACAATATCAGAATGTTTAACTTGTGGTCCGATTAGAAAGAGCCAGCTTCTCATAATTCACCCGTTTTATAACCCTTAGATATTCGTATAAACCCGCAATTCAAGATTCATGTGGTCTATAAGATAAGTTAGCTGTCCCTCCTTCTAGTGCGCTATCATTTACAATGGGTTACTTTGAAGTGGCAGAGAGGTCCATGACCGATTATAGTCGCCAAGAAGCCCAAAGGGGCTTCTCCCTTTCTTGACTCTTCAGTGATCACTTCCTATGCTCGTTCCTCGTGTCCCGTCTCTCTCTGTCTTCCTCACCCTCCATCTCACGCTATCACATCTGGGGTCCAATGCCTACAGTTCGTCCACTCTGTCTTGGGCCTTCCTTGTCTCTCTCACCTTTTGTGACGTACTGACAAAACGGTAGATGATGTGCCGCCTGCCTTCTGCATCTCTTTGGTTCTTCCTTCTTCTTCCTCCTGCTGCTGCTCTCTCTATTATTGGAAGACTGATGATGAGACAGAGAGAGAGATCGGCTGCTTTTAAAGCACTAAAGAAAGGAGAGAGAGGGAAACAACGTGGAGAGATGATGTGCTGCCTGCTTGCGTCGCCTGGCTGGTTGGTGGACTCTTCCTTCGTCCTCTGTATGCTGGTGACTGCTCTTTCGCTAAGGATACTGAGAGAGAAGTGTGGAGAGAGAGAAGAGATGTGGAACGGATCATATTCTTATTGCTGAGAGACAGAGTGACAGAGAGAGAGAGAAAGATAGAAAGTACAGGCGAAGAAGAAGGAGGTACGATGTCACTAGAAGTGCAAACCGCTTTGCAAACAGACGGAAACATCTAGATTGAGTAGTAGAGAGAGAGAGATGAGGCAATCAGCAAAGAGGGACAACCCATGAAAAGAAGAAGAAAGAGGAAGAAAGCTGAGAGGTAGGAAGGGCGAAGCAAAAGACCACGTGGATACCCTCGTAAGAAGGGATTACCAATATTATGTCGGTGAGAGAGACGGCAAGAAGTGGATAGAACAAGAAAGAAAAGAAGCCGACTTTGAAAAGCCCTGACGTAGCAGCTTTGGTGTTTCTTCACCCCATCGACGTTTCCCTTGCTGTTGTTCTTTCTACGCCATCATCATCCTTCTCTATTTCTTCCTCTCCTAACTAAAACTTCCAGATGGCCAGAACCATAAGAAGAGTGGGGCCAGTTATGTCAACGGGACGTCAATCTCTTCTTTTATGCCAGCGGCAGGTGAACGAAGAAAAGAAGGAGGAGGAGGAGGGACCAACCAGTGTCTTCATGATGTGGCGCTGCATCTCTACTACAAGGCTCTTCTTTCTATAACCTCCCGTTAGTTACGCACGTCCTCGCTCTCCTCCAGCTATCCATCGCGGACAGCAGCAGGATGAGGATTAAGAAAGGACAGAGACTAGAATGAAGAAGAACTATCGGCACAAAACAAACAACAAATATTTTCTTACGTGCTCCCAGATAGAGAAGTCTGAGCAAAGGATGAGGAGAAGGAGCAGGAGGATGAGCCCACGGCAAGGGGCACCACGGAGAGGGCTACTACTAGTGTGGTGGGATGACCTTACTTGGTTTGTTGGTGGTTGCTGTCCCGGCCTCTTCCTTCTGCTGCGGCTGATCTCATTCATGTTCTTCACCTGGATGTCAACCTTCTCCACGTGAGATAACGTGCCGCCTTCTCCTTATCTTCTCTCACTTCTTGTCTCAGAAAAGAGTGATCATGAGAAGTAAGAAAGCAAGAAAATCATTATGATCTACTACGTCCAGCAGCGGTGATAGCCACGCCTCCATCCGCGCTGCTCTCCCATTATAAATCAAAGAAATAGGAGGAAGAAAGGCGCTCGCTGCCCCTAATAGTCGTATCTAATCCTGGTCCTCCAAGGTTGAAAGGGTTGATAGTTCCTTACAGTCCTTATATTATCGCTTTCTCAAAGGCCTCAGATATTAAGACTGACTTAGATTGTCTGCTTATAGTTCTCAGCGGTGTGAAGAGTTGTTGCCCTTATCATCCTGCAGCTCTCTCCTCTTCATTGATCTTTGGCTGCTGCTCCCTATTGCTCTGGCGCCTGCCGACGCCGTTGAACTTGCTTCTCCTGGGCTCCCTGACTCTTGATCGGCGCTGTTGAGTCCTTTCATCTTGCGCTGTAGCACCGCAGGAGGCAGAGGAAGCGGCAATGGAAGCAAGAACGCTTTAAACTTTCGATGGGCGCGTCCTGTACTCTTTCCTTGTCTTTCTGAATTCTCGTTGGCCTTTCTTCCTCCTGTCGACGGTCTTACTGCTATGAAAGAAGAAGAAGATCAACCTTCAGCTTCATCGGCAGCACCTCCTGGCTCTGCCAGCAAGGACTATGGCTCACTGGCAGAAGTCACTCCACGAATTGAGGCAGCTGAAGAAGTGCCGCCAGAAGGGCTGACAATATGCTCTTCACGTTCTCCGACCAGGAGAAGAATTGTTCCTCTTTTCAGAGCTCCGGATCTTTCCCAGGACTATTTAAGACAGGCGACAGCCGAAGCAGGGGGCTCAGTGCTCTCGCCTCCTCTTCCCTCTGTCATTGCCTCCTCCTCCTCATTCCCCTACTTCCCTTTCGAAAGAGTTGACAGAGACCCTGGGCCTTACGAGATAGCGAAGATGGTTCTCAGTCTCTTCTCTCTCCTGCCACTTCGTTTACTTCTCTGCGTCTTGATTACGCTTTCATACTATGTTATAGCGCGAGTCTCTCTCTTGCTTGCTACCCTCTTCGGCAAGAGGCCAAGTCTTAGGCTGTTGACAAGAATAATGTCCCGGTAAGAGCGTTAACGATGTGGACAAAAGAGGTTGTAGGTAGGAAAAGAATGTACAAAGAGCGAGGACGTGCGAGTGGGGAGAGCATCGATGGACAGTAATAACTTTATCAGTCAATGGACGAGAGAGAGAGAGAGAGAGAGAAGGGAGAGAGAGAGAGAGAGAGTTAAACTGTTAGAGGTTCATGAGAAATAGACCTTAGACCTTACTTTACTTCTTCATATCTCTCCCAGTTTTCTATTGTTCGCCATGGGATTTCATTATCTAGAAGTCTACGGGGAGGAAGACTGTGGCCAAAGAAAAGGAGGCAGAGGAGAGAGAGTGGCACCCATTATCGTGTCGAACCACCTCTCTGTGGTCGAGATCCTCTATTTCATGTCATCGCCCTCCTGCCCGTCCTTCGTGATGAAAGAGGATTGTCTCAAACTGCCGTTCGTGGGCACCATAGCCCGGGAGGTATGGGGACCTCAGTTTACTATTCTGTTAGCCCCATCCCTCTTCTCTTCACTCTCGCTCTCCCCCATCTAGCTGTCTCTCTCCCCCGCTCTCTCCCCGCCTCGGTTATACCTTTTCTCTCTCTCTCTCTCTCCCTCTCTTGTCTGCTCGTCTCGCCTCGTCCTAGTGTTATACTGTTCCCAGCCGCTTGCCACCTATTCCCGTCACCATTTCGCCAACAGTGGCTCTCTTTGCTTATTAGGTACTTCAGTCGGTCTCAGTGAATAACCAGAAGAGAGGATCAGGAGGCTCGGCAGCTCTATTGGAGAGACTAGACGCTATGGCTACAGCATCTCCCGACGAGTACCGGCCTCTCCTTCTCTTCCCAGAAGGTGTGACGACCATAGACCACAGAGTTAAGCAACAGCAAGGAAGAAGCAAAGAGAAGAGGCACAGGGCCTGCGCGCTAGAGAGCAAAACAGAAAGACATTTATACGTGTGCAGAAATTCTCAACCTTCCGAGCTGTCGCTTTCCTTTTCAATGGCCTGACCTTTTGGTTACCTGTTCCGCCTTTATGTCTTCTAGGGACAACCACGAATGGAACGAGTTTAATCTCCTTTCGTTCTGGTGCCTTCCTCGGAGGTCTCCCAGTGCAACCAGTGGTTGTCTCCCTTCCTTTCAAGCACTTCTCTCCTACCTATGAGACGATCTGGACAGAAGTCTTCTCTCTTCGACTGTTGATGCAGGTCAGCAGTTGCTAGTTTAGTTTCAACCTGCGCACCCCTCATCTTCCTTACATTGGTCTCGGTTTCACCCACTTCCGGATGGTAGGCACTTACTCCGCTCCCTTTCAGTTCCATAATCGCATGCAGGTCCGGTATCTGCCGTCTTACAATCCTTCGCCAGAGGAGAGACAGGATCCGAAACTGTATGCGGAGGCCGTTAGGAATATCATGGCAACTGCACTCAATAGTCCTCTTTGTGATGCATTGTACAAGGATAAGGTGAAGCTTTATTGTCCTCTCCCGGAGCTCTTCTTCCTCTTCTTCTTCTGTAGCCGTCCACCCTCTTCGTTGTAAAGCTCCATGTTCTTTCTTCTCTGTACGCGCTTTTTCACTTGGCTTTATCTTGAAGAGACACCGGAGGGCGAAAGTTGAATGTATACTCCTCGGCAAGTTGTCCCCCATGCTAAGAATCACCTTCCTGGGCCTGCAGGCCATCTACCACAAGTACCTCATCTCCCAATACAGGGACGAGGGCGTTACTTGGCGCACTGGGCTGAAGACTCTTCGCCCTATTGAGGTCGACCCCTTTGCCCTCTTTGATGAGGATGCAAGAATGAGACTACAGCTGCGCCATGCTACACTCCCATTAAATACAAAGCGCATGACCTCCAGTGCTCCGTTGGCTTCTGGAGGACTGGATGTCTAATTAGCATATCCAGTGAAATTATGTTAAGGGCAAATCAGTGCTTCGTGGTGCAATGCAACCCTCGTCGTTCAGGATCCGCTGAGCTTATCCCCGCAGTCACAATATAACCCTATGAGACATCTCGCACTAGAGAGACAGCAGATTTCGCTAATATCGTCAGCTTCTTCCCCCATTGATGGAACTTGCTAGAGACCCAACGGTGATGATCTCTTGAAAAGAAGGGAAGTAACGCCTCCTTCTAGGTCCGTGCTCATTCATAACGTTTCTCCTTGGTGGTCTTCTGCTTTCCCTTCACACTCTCTTGACCTACCCCGACCCCAGACTCCACTGTCATTACAACCTCGTATGGCTAGTACCAGCTTCATTGTCCCTGCTGGAAGCTTTCCTTCATAATCGCACTGGAGCGCTGTGGCGTTCTTTCTTCTGTCACCGGTGGCTAGCCACTTCCTTCTCCAACATAAGATTGGCTGGGTTCTCATCTCCGTGGTCGGCTGTCCGCGAAAGATGAAAGGACACAAGCAGAACCAACAGCAAGCATTTATAACCGCTAACGGCAATTAATCTGTGGTTCTACTGGGGGACCTCTGATAGTGGAAGAGAAGGAGGGAGAAAAGTTTGGGAGGGAAAGCCTCAGACTATCTGTCTAGGAAAGACAGAGTGGAAGGGAAGAGAGATACAGAGGCTAGGATATGTATAGTATATGGCTTTAATAGACCTTGAAGAGATATTAGAAGGAGCTGAAGAGATGGAGAGGTTGTCAGAAGGGAAGCGCGAACGTGGGACGCTGCCAACTTCCGATGATGTCCGTTCTTCTCATCCAGAGACACCGTGGCCAGCACCGCTTGCCTGCCTACCTTCTGATGACAGATCCGCAGAATCTGCGCGGCTGAGACACTTTAATAGAGCTAATCAAAGGTTCCAGCCACCTGCAAGGAAAGTGGTCGGTGTGAAGCTTGGTGAGGAGTGGCACCGGGGACGCGGGGGATCAAGAGACGAGCGCCATCTTAGAAAGGTGTGCAGTCCATTAAAGACTACTTTGCAGAAGAGAGCTAGGGGCTGAAGATCATCATGGTAAAGGAAAACTACGGAGCAGTTGCCAGCAATGGCGGGAAGGTCTCCGGACAAGAGATTCTTGATCAGGTCTAGTACCTATACTACTTTCTACGCGTAGGGATGTTGGCTTAACGTTCGTGCTTGCTGTCAATTTTGAACTTTGCTAACTACGCACTGCCTATGTTTCCCAGCTCGTCGTTAAGGCTTTCGTACTGCAGTCAGTCGGTTATGGCTTCCTGGTTCTTCTTAGTCTCAGTCTTTGCTGAAGGTTCCATGCGTACAAAAGTTTGTCTCTAGTTTGACGATCCTTGGTTCGATAGGACTGGAAAGTCTCCGTCCGAGGGGCATACACCTCCAATGACCAGGAGCGGTCGAGGCTCATCCATGACCTGAAGAAGGGACAAGCCGGCGAAAAGCACCTGTAAGACCGCCAATCCTGGTAGCGCCTATCTCGATGGTCTGGTGGTTACTATCCTAGTCTCGCAAGCCATGGGACCATCTGAGCTCTTTCAATTCGATAGTATCGCGCCCGCGACACATCTATACCCCTAACCGCCTGGCGTCTCTCTTCATCTTGTCTCCCAGGTCTGGAGGAGATCACATCAAGAGCGCCGTGTACGGAGGTTTAGATGGCATTATCACAACGTTCGCAACTGTGACCACCGTAGCCGGCAGTGGTCTGTCGTCCGGCGTCATACTGATTCTTGGCTTAGCGCACTTGTTCGCGGATGGACTTTCGATGGGTCTAGGTGATGCCCTCAGCACTCAGGCCGAGCATGAGTTATACAGACATGAGAGAGAGAGAGAAGTCTGGTGAGAAGAGCTTCTTCTCCTTCTAGCTCGTTAACTTTGCCTTTTTTCTCAGTCTATAGCTCCCTCCGCTTGGAACCTGCCAAATCCCTACTTAGACTTTTTTATGCGAAGATGTGGTCTTAGACTTGATTCAGCTCTCGTCGGTGTAATTTTTTCCTCCTGGCATCTTTGACTATTGATTGCCGCTATACCTTGTTCTCCTCCTTATATGCCAGCTCCCTATTTGTTTGGAGCTTACTAAGGCGGCCCCGTGCCTCACGTAGCCTCTCAACAAGCTCATACTTTCTTTCTTATCATCCTGCTGACTTGTTGTCCTCACTCTTCTTTCACCTCTTTTTTCTTCAGGGAGCTTGAGAACTACCCAGAGGGGGAGATGGACGAGATGGTTGAAATCTATGAGAGCAAAGGCATCAGCAAGGAAGATGCACGGCTTGTTGTGTCGACGCTTTCAAAGTACAAGAATGCTTTTGTAGACATCATGATGGTTGAAGAACTCAACATCATGCCTGTGGATGAGGACGAGAATCCCTGGATTGGAGGTCTGCTACTTTCAAACTCTCTCCTTAACTATATCACTATGATGTCTGTTGGCTCTCTGTTTATCGAAGCCTTTCAGCTATCACCGTGAATTTGAGCACTCTCTTCGTTTCGCGCGACCTGTCCCTTCCTACTCCAAATATTTAGGAAGAGAAGAGAGCAGTGGTCCCTCCTCAGTGCATTAGCCTCTATGTGCTCTATCAGTCTTCTCTCCCTCCTTTACTTGCCCTTTCAGCTGTTTCAATCCCCGGGCTGTCACATTTCCATAAATTAATTTCTTCTCCATAACCTCCTAACTTCTCTTCCTTATGCTTGGGTTGCCTTCGTCCCCCTTTCAACCAGGCTTCGTTACCTTCCTCTCCTTCATGGTGTTTGGCTCCATTCCGCTTGTCCCTTACCTACTGGGGCTTATCCCTGGCTTGCGAGTGGGAGGAGACGCAATGTTAGCTTTTTCTTGTGTGATGACCTTTGTCACACTCTTCCTACTTGGGGCCGTAAAGGTGCGCAGACCGAGATCTCTTTCTCTCTATTCTCTTTTATCTTTTTGTCTACACTCTCTCCGTCCTTTGTCAACACTCTCTCAACTTCTCCTTATTCTCTCCCTCTCTCACAATCGATGGGGTTCATAGTCTTAGTCAAGCCCTTAGACCTCTAAACATTGTGGTTGAGGCTGGCTTGTCATCTATTGACCCTGCTGCTGGTTAAGGGCGGTCTGAGTTTGTTCAACTAGGTTTTCACTGCCACCTGCTGCGTCTTTTCCGTTCTGTCGCCGTCCTCTGTCTTAATTGCTTATTGATATCCCGCATGCCTTTCTGGATGATGATCAGGGTAAATTTGTGGGCCAGCCGTGGACCCGCAGTGGTGCCATTATGGCGTTTAATGGGACGTTAGCAGCAGGCAGCGGCTATTTTATTGGTTACTTGCTCAAGTCATTAGGAATCGACGATGCTGCACCGTAGGTAGCTGCACAAGAAGAGTGAGAGAGCAGGAAAACGGGTAGCGATGGGTCGGCGGACAAACTGGGTAAGCTGCGTCTGTCTAGGAGAGAGAGGAGCTCAGCTTAATCTTGATACAGTCAATTTTGGTACCACTTGAGTCGTAAGATATTCAATAGGAAAACGTTCTTCTGACTGTGGCACAGGAGACTTGGCTTGTGAAGAAGGCAGACCGGCAAGGCATGTGACTCCCCTCCCTTTCCCACGAGGCTGTGGGCATGCACGGTTAAGCACTCCGTCTGCAGTCCGGCAGCGTCCATTATTCCTATACATAGTATGGTTATCGCGTAAGAGAGAATGTTAGGACCCTTAACGGTCCATCCCATAAGTAGATCTAGGGAATCTATGTCCTTCCAGTCAGTCCAGCACGACTGAGTTTGGAGATGGCCGCAGCGGTATCCAGAAATGACATGCACGACTACTTAATGCACTATATATGACGCTCGAGAATGAACATGCGCCCCTGCATTTGCCTGCCTATCGTGCTCGTTCGCTCTACCTTTATTTTTAGCCGCTATGGCTCTTGCTAGTTATTGTCGCCTTAAAGTAGGTCGGCGCCGCCTACCTGGAGGGCATATGCAAGCTCACTCGGCTCACAGGAGGTTGGTCCCTACTTTATCAAAATGGGTGAAGGTCAGGGTTGACATATGTATGCGCTCTCCACCTCCTCCCGACTGGGGAGGGATCATGCCCTACATGAGATCATCTAATGCGGATCTCCGTATCCATTCCTTCGGAGTAACTACATCCTCCAGGGATTCTTCTACAAAACCCGTAGGAGCAACTATTGCCATGACCAACTCGGGATCCGGTCTTCGCGAAATGCACTCTCTCAGACTTCCAACGCCCTGTCTGGAGCTCCGCGTTGCTTTCAATGACCTTCGGGCCTTCGCCTTGCCGCTGGAAGACCGAGCCATTCATGCTCTCAATCTCAATCTGGAAGTCTTCAGCGATTGAAGCTCTGCATTCCTTTTCACGTACCTTATGCATCAGGTATAAACAAAGGTGCTATCCTGAATCAACCCCATCTCTAGCAGTTAAGTCTATAGGCATTGTTCTATTGTGTTCGGAATATCGAACGCTATTTCGCGGGAATTATGAAAAGCTTCAAAACTCGCCGCCAAAATTGCCAAAAAAGCTTTGGAGAAATTGTCTGTAACATCGTCGCCGATGGAGGAGCAGCAGAGATCTGCAGACACGATCAGAGCTCTGCTTCCTTGCACAATGCAGATTCTTGTCTCTTGAGCACTGGGCACGTGGAGAAGAGTTATTGAACATATGCAGAACCCATCGGAGTCGTGAAGGTAATTGTTCCAGGGTCCTCCTTCACACGAGCTTGGAAGGATGCTGCGGGCGAGCACCGGCGGTCATTATGACCCCAAATGCGGTATGTATGCACGACCCCGATGCCAGACGTACGCCAAACTGATAAGACTGGATGCAGGGCTCGATGGCAAAATTGTAGACGCCTATCGGTCCATTAGTTCAGCTTCCTTGAATTCATGTCTCTCTCAGAAGTCTCAGGTGGACAGGGAGGCCACTTTGCAGGTACTCTTTAAGCTTTATCTCTGGAGACGATGGGAACCTCATGCAACTTCTTGCGTTTCTCCGTCACCCACAGGCACTGGTTCGAGAGTGTAAGACGTCTTACCTCATCGGGATGTTCCAACATAGACTGACCAAGCTAGACGTCTACGGTGAGGTAGTGCTTCTCCCGCTAGAGGGCTCGTCCTTTAGCCTCAAAGCGGTGCCGCGTCATTCCTCTAGCGCCGCAGATTGCTCGGTTCTGCCATTACGGGTTCACCATTCTCTATCCTCTTCTTCTACTCTGTCATATGTTGTCACAGTCTGTTACTTTCTAAAAAAACCCAGAGCTGTTCCCTCGGTTAAATGCCTGTTTCCTTGTGAGCAGGTCCTCAGGGCTTGGCGGACCTTCTTCAGGCCCTTCTTGTGGCGTCAGCTGCCCATGAAAGTAACAGCAAGGACCGCCGTCTTCCTCTCTATCAACACGTTCTCTCTCACATCATCAAGGGTAGCGTGGACAATAAGGCTAGCACTCTGTTAATGACTGCCATGCTCTCTGACTCCGACACTATACCTCTGGCGGATGCAGTCAAGCTAGTGGAGCTCTTAGTTAAAGGGTTGCAGGGTTGTGGCGCTGACGAGGATGGTGCGTTGGCCTAGTAGAGGCAGAAAGAAAGGGGCATACCATCTCTTATCTGACCTTGTTTGTCCTCCCCATTTACCCATCTCGTCATACATCCTCTCCAAATATTACGTAGGCGAAAACTATTCGGCCGAAGGACTCAGCTCTGCCCTAGAGGTTCTCCCTAAACTGCTCTTTCGCCTTATATCTTGCTCCTCTATTACTCTGGGTGAAGCTAGTCTCCAGGAGGGTGAAGGACAAGGAGAAGAAGGACCAGCTGGACAGGAGACTAACGGAACCAGCTCAGGGGAGATGTTCGTAGATCTGATGGTGAAGAAGATATGCTACGCTGCATGGCCTAGGGCAGCCGTAGTGCAGATACTCACAGTGGTGAGAGAATTTCCACTCTCTCCGGAGAATATGAAGCTGCTAGTGGAGAAGGTGAGAGATCACTGCTTCTGGATGGCTGTAGGGCTTTAGGCAAAGCAGGACTATCGTTGTCTGTGCAGCGGGGACATTGAGGAAGAGGTAGAACACGATAGGGAAGGAGCAATAGATATGTCGTGGGCCATAAGAAGGCAAATGATTGAAACGCTTGAAACTGCGCTGCAGGTCCTGGCCATTCTTCCTGTGGTAAGCTTGGAAGCCCTGCCGTCTTTGATTTATCAGCTGCTGCTCTTGTCAAGCAAGTATGGACAGACACAGGTCAGTTGCGCTTGCGTTATCTGTCACAACCGTGTCTAGAAGCAACTTTGCACCCCCTTCGTAGCCCTCCTCCACTGCAACACAAGCAAATATTAACCTGCCTACTTTCTGACGCAGACAAAACTTCAGATGCTTCAATCCATCATTTATTTCTTCAACAGTCTGGACAAAAATTCTGCCAGGCCTGCAAGCAGGTAAAACGATGAATGGCCAGTGGCTTCAGATTGTTTAGTGCCGTCCTCCATCCCTTGTCCCCAACCAAGCTCTCCCCCTTTAACTATGCTCTTGAGCTTTTGCCGTTAATCGCACGCCTTAGCTCAGTGGTATAGCACTCTCAGAGCTTAGAGCTCATCTCATGAGATGCCATCGTCTTACTGTCAGCAGCAAGAACGTTATAGGAGCGGAAGCTACGGTTCTCTTACATTTCAACTTTGCCATCAAACACGACCATCAGCTGGGGCTCCAGCTTATCAAGTTCTTCAGGTTCGTGTGACTCCCTTGGTCTCTGGGGTCTCTAAGCCAACCACTTTTTCCTACCAGTTCCGCAAACTGATGTCTCTGCTCCTCTATCCCTGGCATTCCTCTCGGCGCATCATTTTCTTCTACTTTGGGCTCCTTCAACCTAATAACATGTGTCTTCTCATAGGTCTAGCACTTCTGCCCAAGACACTCTATCTCCCTTCTCGCTAGGACTCTTCCTGTCTATGGCAAATATCTCTCGGTTCACAGATCTCGTCCTGGATGCCATTGCTTCAAAACTAGTAGAGATTGCAGATATAGAGATCAGAGCTAATCATAGCCCCGCTTTGAAGGACATGATTCCCGCGTCGGTCCCGGTAAGTGCTCCCATCCTTTCGCTTCTGACCTAGGAAGTCTTCCATGCTACATGGACCGACCGCTTCAAGATATTTAACCAGCTTGCTACGCGGTTTCATATACGCCTCTTACTTGACAATCTGATGACAAGACTTTGTCCTCATGTCGCCCACTTTTGGCAAAGCTCATCTGACATTGGTCTGTCCGCTCCTCTTCATATCATTTTTCCAAGGAGGAGCGTGCTTCGTCACGAAACATTGAAGTGAAGAGCGACTTAGAGGCCTCTCTGCTACAAGTTGTCAAAAACACCAAGCTGGGATGGGAGAACCTCGTGTCCTATCTGACCAAGCTGGGGTTTACGCTGATGCACCTTTCTCAGAACTCATCTCCTTTTGCCGCCGCGTCAGACGCCTCTGCTTCAACCTTACCCCTCGCGCACCCACATTACTCCTTTGAAAAGCTGAAACAGCTTCGAGGAAAGCGACGTGGAGGCGCGAAGGCGCACGCCTCCCTTCTTGGCGTCAAGCTGGTCGCAGCTGTTTTCCAGCATCATGAGGCAGTGCGACAGAAAGTTCTCGAGGAGGTCCTCGCAGCTGTCGTGTCAAGCTCTAGCTCCGTTGACGCACATATCAAGGTATCAATTTCTCCTTGTCCTTCTACTAGCTCCATATACCCGTTGAGATTCTTCCGTAATCCTCAGCTCGTGTTTGCTCTTCTCTCACATTGTTCTTCCTCGACCAGCGACGGTTTGCTCACAAGTTTTGGCCTTCTTTCGCTAGTCACCTTTCCGGAGCTTATTTTCCTCAAAAGTGTTGAACAAAGATCCTCTCCTTGCTAAAAAAATATCCTCTTGACCGCTCTGC
Organism: Hyphochytrium catenoides; assembly: GCA_900088475.1. Taxonomy (NCBI): domain Eukaryota; class Hyphochytriomycetes; order Hyphochytriales; family Hyphochytriaceae; genus Hyphochytrium; species Hyphochytrium catenoides. The sequence goes on along the minus strand of FLMG01002058.1, from coordinate 8,959 downwards.
CCATTGCTTACTCTTCCGCCCACTTCTGTAGCTGCTGGACAGACTGTGCAACAGGTGTTCTCCTGCGTTAATTGAGCACTTAGGGAAAATTCGAGAAGCTATAGAGTATCTTGCTCAGCTTCCGGTTCCGACAGCAATGGGCATACTTGCTGCTATAACGCCTATACTGAAGGTCCGAGACCACCCACCACCTCCGCCTTGAACACTACCTCGCCTTCTATCTCCCTATTTTCTGCGTGCTGCTAGAGTCTGGTACCCTTAGAGCTAGAGGGGTCTATAGTGTGTCCTAAAAATGCCTGCTTTTGGCGTCTTTGTTGCTTCTCAGAGCTGACATCTACGGGCGCAGCACACTGTCTTTCTGTCTTCCTTGTGCACGTCAACCTCTAGAAAGCTTCTGCCAAATTCACGCTTTTTATCCATCCCCCTCCACCAATCCTTACTCACCGTTGTTGACTGTTTTTGCGGTCTCCAAAGTTCCGTCAAGACCTTCAAGACTACGTGGTCCTGGTGCTTAGAAAGGCGGCCTTTGCCAAGGATGAAAGTGCCCGCCTTATAGCTGTCAATGGTCTCTTGCTCCTCCTAGAAAGCAACGAAAGGAACAGGGAGAAAAATAGAGATCAGAGTGAACTCGGTGTTTGGAGCCAAGTGACCCACGTGGCCCTTTCGTCGCCGTCGGGTAACTCTTCTTCCGAAGCTTGGAACTCTAGGTTGTTCTTGGAGACAATGGGTCTTCTTCGCCGTTGTCTCTCTCAACAGGCAGCTGTGCGAGAGCGCCTATATGAAGGAATGACTAGGTTATTTAGGGACTATCCCGGTCTGCGCAGACCCATTTTTGAGTTCCTCTCCCGCCATCTGGAGCACCTTTTGAAGCTGGATCCTGCAAGGTGGGTGACCTCTCTGCTGACGCCAGTGCCTATCGTTTATAACGCTTACTTCTCCTATCGGCTAGCTTCGAGTTACCGTCCTGCTCCTCACCTAATTGCTCCTGAAGGAAGACCCTTTTAACTGGTTGTGCTAATCCCTGCTCCATCCGTAGCATAACCCATGACCTTGAAACCCTTCGACTGGAAAGCTGCGTCAACAAGAAGTCCGGGGTGATTATGGAACCTCTGGATATGCTATTCGCGTCACTGCTCCAGTGCTGCGCATTTGTTCTATCTCCTTCGTCTTCCCAGACTCCATCAGCCATGGACCAGGGTGACGAGGAATCGGGCATCCACGAGCTGGTGACAAACTGGAGAGACAAGATTGTGAAATTTATCAAGTATCTGGCCCAAGACCTCTCTCTAGCTGATCTCTGTTTCGACAAATCCCATTGCGTAGACATGACGACCGAGGAGGGGAAGATTTCATTCTCTCGCGGTAGCCTCGCTATGAGTTTGTTGGAAGCTTGTATGGACACATTGGCGGGTACCGAGCTGGAAGAAAGGTAGAGCTTCAATGTTCCCCAGATTGCTTAGGCGATCCTACCCTGTCTCTCGCTTGGATTTGACTCTTGGCCTGCCAATAATATATCCTGGTTGCTGTTTACATCTTGCCACCAGTCTCCTTAGCATGATTCTCCTCTTTTGTCGCGTGTCACTACCGATTACTCGGGCTATTGTGGCCATCTTACGTACCGTTAGCCCTATTGCGCAGGGCCTGTATATTGCCTTCGAATTGAACTTGCCTGTGATTCTACACTTTCCGCACTGTCGCCTTCACTTAGTTGGAGCCACAGACCAGCACTTGAACATGGTTTTGCGTTGCCCTTCTTTATCTGCCATACAGGGACCTTCTTCTCCACTGCCTTTTCACCAAGTTCGCCGAGCTGCGTCGTATTCTCTATGGTGGTAGTATCTCAAGCAAAGGAGAGCAGAAAGGAAAGAAGAAAAGAGCGAAGAAAGGGTCACCTTCAACCAGCTCTGCTATCTCGCCTCATTACTCTCCAAAAAACCTTTCGCTAGAGTCAATCGCGGTCTTGATGTGCAGCCAGCTGGGGGCATCTTCTGAGGCAAGCAGCTGGCAAGGTAGACAGACCTGTGCCCTTAGTGAGCTTTAGTGGTCCTCTATATACGCTGGCCTTCTTCGTCATGCTGGGTCTCTGGTGCTCGTATTAATACCATCAAGCCTCAGTTCACTGTGTTAATCTCACTTGTATTCGCCGGTCTCTTCTCTAGCAGATGCTCAAGAAAAAGAAGCTTTCTGCCGCTACTTATTAGAAAGCTGCCACTGGCACGTTGAGGACTATTTCACACGCCTAATGTCCCCGTCTACGCATGCTTGGGATATCGGAACAGGTGTCTCTCGTTCATCTTTAGCGTATCTTCTCCCTTGTTACACAACTCAGTCAAGCATAGCCTCTGTTGATTTTATTCTCACGAGTGCGTCTTTGACTACAGAGGAAGGTTGGCTGTCAAGAAGCAGATTTTTGCTGGAGGAGACTGTAGGCCCTCTTCTGTTTTTGGAAATAGGTAGGCAGAGGCAGTCTCTTACGGACCTTCAACGTTCATCAGCCAGCCCTAGAGAGATTGGGGGAGGCGGACAGCCCTCCATATCTAAAAAGAAAAGCAAGGACAAGTCCAAGTCCAAGGACGAGAGCAAAGTTGCACGAGTGGCAAAGAAGTCAACTTACCTGCTTGTCTGCGAGAGCTTGTTGATGGCCCTTCTAGCTCTGGACTCCACATCAAGTGAAGCAGAGAGAGATCAGCCAAGGCAGGGAGATAAGGAAGCTTTGGGTTCACTTCTTCGTGGTTGCATTGAGGTAGCCGATGAAAGTGGAATGTATAGCGATCATGAGGTCATCCAGCAAGCCATTCAGTCCCTAAAGGAAAGGAAAGGAGACGACCATATTGTCTTCAATCTCTACGAGTACTTCTCTTCCTTGCTCCTGGAGACAATGTCTTCTCAAAAGTGGGCCGAGGCAGAATGTCTATTGGATATTATGCACTACCTTCAAGATATGGTGAGGAAGGAAGACCGTTCATGTACCTATAGTCCTCTACCGCGAGTGCCTGTCTCTTTCTCTTTCTATAAGTCGCGCGAGCTTGATTGTGGTCGCCGCGAAACATCTCTTTCCGCATGCAAATGGGCTTGCTTCTTCTCTTACGCTCTCATTGTCCACGGTGGGTACTTCCCTCGTCCCCGTCTCTACACCTACAATTTCCTGTTGTTCCATTTCCATTTGCCCTTCCGGTTCGTGCGTCACTAGCGATCTCTATCCTCCTTGGCTTTCTTTCTAACCAATCGTCTCCTCTCTCTGCGGGGCACTCACTGCCACCGCTTCGACCTCTTAGTTCACGGAACTCCATGAACGACATTTTGAGCAGCTCCTGAAGCTCTGTGGTGACTATGAGATTGCTGCTCCGTCACTTACTAAGAGGATCATTGGTAAGTGTTTGCCGTCACGTCGCATCCTTTCTTGCTAGGTTCATCTGTGCTATACACAGCCTGCTACCTCTTCTTAGTGCCGACGCATCAGTTGAATGCTGTTTATCCTCCTCCTGTTCTTCTTTACTACTTGTCACGTTCAGGGACCTGTACCCGCTGCTCCATCCTGCCAGTTAGACCTTTTTTTCCTTGAGTCTGACAGTAGTCTGACGCAATGCCGCTTCGGTACAGCTTATGTGCTACGGGAAGACCGAGCTCATAATAGGACGACGCACTTCAAACTTCTCGCATCCTTGCTCAAGCAGCAGATTGGAGGGATAGAGCTGAATGAGCCGCAAGGAGACGAAGATGTGACCTCGTGGATGATAGTTAACCCGAAAAGGTGTATTTCCCCTGCCACATCACATCTCTAAGCTCTCTTAGTTGCGGAGTCTATTCTTCTTGTGTGATTCCATGTGCTTGACACTGAGGGCTCCATTGCCATGATAACCGTCACCCCTTTCATTGATGAACTTACGGGACTGTCTTGCGTCTTTTGAAGCCTTAACGCAGTCGCTTCGGTGCTACTGTCCGAGGTTGACGACATACTGAAGGATGTTGAGTTTGCCAACTCTCTAACTCGCGCGGCATCGGTGCAGACGGAGGTACGTAGTGAGCTCTACTGCCAGGGCCCGAGTCAGATGGTGGGGGGTCATGGTAAAAGGAAGGGAAGCGTTGCTATGTAGCAAAGTTGCCGGCACCACGTAAATAGGATCGCCCACAGTGCTGCCAAAGGAAGATATGACAAATTTTGTCCAGCACTTCGCGCGGTCCTACAGGCCCTTCCTTTTTTCTAATATCCTAATTCAGACTGCGTTGGCAAGTCCTTCACCGTTCCATTAGGTGCTTCTTTGGCCTAGCTAAATTTTCTTCCCTTGTCGTTCCTAAGGCTGCGGTGTCGCCGCACCAGCTGGAAGGGAGGAAGGCACTTCTGAGGTCTCTGACGGGGATCTTCCAAGCGCTGGAGCCGCTGGTCCAGACGTTACTGCCAGTTACGATTGCAGAGTCATTCTTCAAACTGCTAACAAGGATGTTCAAGATTGAGACCGCGATCATCAGAACTGAGGTAACGTAAGCAAGATGGCTTCTGGGTCGGCCGAAAAGAGGTCAAAGAGTTTAAACCTAACCAGAAGCTGACTTGGTCCGTTCTTAGGTCCTAAACAAGACACAAGGCCTCTCTCGGCCTCTCAGGGAGCTGTTAAACTCCTCTGCCGCTTCTTTTGCTCAGAGCCTCTTTAAATTGCTTGCCATTGTCAACGAAGAAAGCAACAGACAGATCGTAAAGAAGCAGGACGCTGCGGCCAAGCGAGGAAAGGTGAGATTTCTATGGATAGTATGTTGCTTGCTTTCTTCCTTCTTGCTTTCTCTCCTCCTTCGCCTAATTCTCCATGGGCTGACTCTCACCGTTGTGTGGGCTATCTCTAGCAGAAGAAGAGAAGAGTGGCGAAGGAAGGGGGCGAAAGAGGACCAAACGAGGGAGAGAACCTCTTATTGGATAATCTGAGCTCTAAGGTGAAGCGTCAGGCCAAGCTCATCCCAGAGCTTATATTCGCCATGGAACAGCTGGATGTACAGCTTATCAAGCTATCGAAGCTTAATCAGGTCCGTTGTCTGCTTATCATGCATCCACCCACCCTGCAAGCATCTCATCTATCTGAGGTCTTGAGCTCTTAGAGCTTCAAAAGTTACCGCGATCTGAATCTGAGCCATGCAGGAGACCGATTTTTCTCCCTGGATGCAGCGGAGGACAGCCAGAGACTTCAGGATGAATGCACAGAGGGTTGAGACTAGTTTACAGAGAAATGCGGCTGCCGCGTCCTCATCTGACGGAGAAGACGAGGTGATGGAGGCCTTGGTCTTATGAATCTGTGCTCCTTCTCTCTATATACTGTGGCCTTGCTCTTCTCTTCGGCTTTGAGGCTTCGAGAGCGATAGCCTGGTCCGACCTTTCCCGATTGATCTGACTGCATGTCATAGGGTTCGGAAGCGGCATCGTCGCGGAAGAAGTCGAAAACAAAGAGCAAGAAACGGAAGGCTCCAGCAGCGAAGGACAGCGATTCAAGCGGGGAGGAAGAAGAAGAACAGGCGCACGCCGAAGAGGACGAAGAGGAGGTTGATGGTAATGCCACGGAGGATGAAGATGAGGAGGTAGCCCGCCCTGCGTCATGTCTTCTCGAAAGGAGACTCCTCGCTAATAACCTTCCGTCCTAACAGGGGAATAGCCAAGATGGGAGCGATGAATGAGACTTCCTTCGCCGCTTGGTACTTCGCTCTCTGGGCTTTCTACCTGTGCTCTCTCCCTCCTTTCTCTCTCCTTTTACTCCCACTCTTTCTTCACTTTCCCCTATAGTTTACATGCTTCTGCTCCTGAAGTGGATCGGAGAAGCTTACGAACTTCTAGGTGGCCTTAAGACGTCAAAGATCTTCACAATAACGACTCTCCTCCTGCAAACCCAGTGCTACTCTCAATCCTAGTCGAAAGACATCCTGCATCTCGTCCTTGAAGTGGTAGTCACAGCCGTCTCTGTCTTCGCTAAGAGCTAATTATTAAGGATTCTCATCACTTGAGTGAGTCCTATAGTCTTACGCTGAAGGCCCTGCAGCATATCCCTTCTGTCTCTCTGTCAAGCTTTTCCTCTCCTTTGCTTGTTCTTCTGCCTCGCCATCTAGCGTTCACATTTGCCGCTCGATGCATTAGAAGGACTCAAAGCCTTCCCTTGCCGCCTCCCAGCCCTGCGCCATCCTCATCACTACAGTCTATCACTACCTTTCCAAAGCCCTTGGCTCCTCGGAGTCTTTGAAAGGCCTCTTCCAGGCGATCCAAGGGATAGACGCTGTCGACCACAGGCACCAACTTCTCTCTCTCCACCAGAGAGAGGAAATTTTGAAACTCTCTCTCGCTACCCATCGTGCTGCCACAGAGGTGAATATTCTTCAGAAAAAGGCGATGGAGGTCAACAGAGTCACAGAGGCCAGCGGTCGCGCCATAAATTACTATCTTGCCACCCAGCTGCTCAAGGAAAAGAAAGGAGAGAGAGAGAGTGTGTTAGGACAGGGGAACAGGTCAAGCGTAAGGGCTGAACGGCAATGACTAATTGCAGTGCTGCTTGCCTTTGTCAGTCGGATAAACTTGTTCACACTCTCTCCCCCTGCGCCATCAATGACCGCATCCAGAGGCCGCCCGATCTCCTGACAAAGACAAAGAGTTCAGAAGTCGGGAAGAGAGAGAGAAGAGAAACAGAGAGAGAGAGAGAGAGAGAGAAACTGTCCCAAGCAAGAGATGGTAAGGAGAAGATGCTCTACAGGGGAGCACATCCATACCTTCAGTAGATTTCTGTCCCAGTCGTCCTCTCTATAATTCGCGGTGTGCTGTGCACCCAGAGCTCTAGTCAAAATGAGAAGGAGAGTATTATTTGCTTTGTGGGGAAGCACAGCAGCGGAGATAGAACCAGACACTGTGGTTATGCACACAGGAGAGAGGGAAGAGAGAGGAAAGAGAAGGTTGCCAAAGAAACGGAGAAAAGAAGAGAAAGCTTGAGAGAGAGAGAGAGAGAGAGCATGGAAGAGACAGAATACAGAAACAAAGTATGTGCAGAGAAGCAGAGAGTGATCGCATATTGACAGACAGAGCAAGAAAGAGCAAGGAATGAGTGTGAGGCACGCCGAAGGACAGGAACCCTTTCCCTTGCAGCCTCACCGCGCTCTCTGCAGCTTCTCCGGCGATGAACTTGTTACGCAGACAGTGGCTCCAAGGGCCAAGCAGATCTTCAGAGACAGAACGAGGTTTTTAAGGGAAGATGGGGAGAGAGACAGAGAGGGGGAGAGAGACAGAGAGAGGGAGAGAGAGAGGGAGACAGGGAGCAAAGAGAGAGAGAGAGTGTGAGAAAGAGAAGACACGGAGACAGGAAGGAAGGGGAGCGAGACAGGAACAACGGGGCGCTGTCAGCACCATCAAAGATGACTGAGCGTGAACGGATGGCAGAGAACAGAAAGAGAGAGAGAGAGAGAGAGAGACAGAGAAAGAAAGAGAGAGAAAGAGAGGAAGGAAAAGAGACACAGAGAGAGAGAGAGAGAGAGAAAGTTGGAGCGAGAAGAAGAGACCTGCATAGCAAAGAGAGCTACTCCTCCTCCTATTCCTGTCACCAGGACGACCTTCCCTGGCCGAACCTCTGCTTTTGTCACGACAGCACGGTAGGCAGTCAATCCAGCGAGAGGAAGAGCAGCTGCCTAATGCATAACGTGATATATTGAGAGGCCAACGTAAAGGAAGGGATAAAGAGTGCCAGACTAGTGAGAGGAAGAGAGAAAGAGAGAGAAAGAATAGGCAGATACAAGCAGGGAAAGTGAGAACGCTCAGAGAGGCAGCAGCTGCGCGGACTTTGCCGCTGTCTACCTAGGTCCAATCTTTCCCTTCCCTGGCCCCTCTCCCTCTCTCTCTCTCTCTCTCTCTCTCTCTCTCCGTGTCTCTTTCTCCCATCATCTTTCTCCTTCTCTCTCCCTCTCGGCCGATCACCCTCACCTGCTGGAAAGACAGATGACCTGGAACATGATGCAGCTGGCAGACGGGAACTATGATCGAATCCGCAAACGTCCCCGCTTCAGGGAGCATTCCGACTAAGAAAAAATAGGGAGAACGATTAAATTTGCCAAGTCTCCAGTGCTCTCTCTCTCTCTCTTTCTCTCTCTCTGCCTTACTGTTGCGTTGTCTTCTCTTCTCCCTCTCAGACTGGCTCTCTCCCTCTCTCTCTCTCTCTCTCTCTTGACTTACGGATGCGAAAGTGTTCTGATGGAGCTTCACTATCTTCGCCCCAATCCAGCGCAGAGTTGAGGAGAACCCGTTTCCCTGTCCAATGAGAGTCTGGAGATAAATGCAAACAAAGGTAAGGACAGACAAAAAGTGGCGACCACTAGAGAGAAAGAGACGGAGAAGAGAGAGAGAGAAAGAAGAAAGAGAAGCGAGGAGAGAAAGATAGGAGAGAGAGAGAGAGAGAGGTACAGAAGCGAGAGCCCTAGAAAGAGACGCTATACCAATCCCCACAGCCTTGAGAGAAATGCAGGTTGATTATAGAGCCTAAGTCCGAAGAGAGAGAGAGAAGGAGAGAGAATTACCAGCAAGAAGAGAGTAAGAGAACGAAAAGGAGAGAGAGAGAGAGAGAGAGAG